>PVJC01001935.1:31779-87354 GCA_004026665.1 Murina feae
CCCCCCCCCCCCCCCCCCCCCCCCCCCCCCCCCCCCCCCCGCCCTCCGGCTTCTGAGACAGCCATGATAGTTCCGATAGCCACCCTTTTTTTAAGCTTCCCTTTTGCAGGCCTATTTTCCCCAGAACCTAATAAATTTATTTTCTTATAAATAGTCCAGGGCGTCTAGAAATAATGCAGTCAGATGATTCACCTAAGGCAGTGGTTTCAACTTTTTTTCTACTTCATCAAACCCAAGGAGTATAGCATGACCCCTTTTAACCATGACTCACTGTGGCAGTTATTTCAGCAAAAGTGTTGCATGTGTGTTGGGGTTGGGATTGATTTGGTATGTCTCCATTTGATAAGTTCCCTTAGTCATGGCATTTGCTTTGGGAGGTAAGAAGGTCTGAGATAACAGCAAGGTGCTTGTAGGCATAGCCACACCAGTGTCAATATTTGAAAGGTTAGCTGTTCACATTTGCATAAGAGAAGAGAACTGTAAGTTATTTACATATTTTGATTGGGAAACCAGAGGACACAATTCCTAGTCACCTATTTATGTATTAGCTATAACTGCCAAATGCCTTCTGATTGTTATAACATGAGAAGTCTAAAAGTTATTATTTCCCTATGTTTGTGGTTTCTGACTATTGCTTTTTTCTTCTCATAATGCTATAAGTAGTGTGATATCGAGATTAGAAAACAGCATTTACAGATGGGAATTCCAGTGTTTTATACTCAATTATAAAGACTTGTGTTGTTGTTTTTCCCTGTGTATTATCACTTTTTTCTTCTAGGCCATGGAAGTACTGCGTATCCTCTGGGTATTGCTGTGGTTTCAGCGGTTTATTATGGCTTGGCATGATCTTAGAAAGTATTTATGCTTTCTTGTACGGTTTGAAACCTAGGAGCCTCTGGAGCCAGATGTTAGCTGGAAATCACTAGAAGTTATAAGAGCTGATTTGACCTTTCACAGAGAAATTTTTGTGTTGAGGTTTTAGAGAAAAGTATCTTAGAGATCAGATTCTAATTGTTGAGGTTAGTTTGGGTTGACTTCTTTTGGAGCAAAAGTGACATCCAGTGGTGAGAGAGATTATCAACTAATCGCAGGTATACCAGAAAAAGAGGTGGAGGTTTTATTTAAGAAGCCTGCAAAATAACCCTTTCATTAATATTGTGACCTTGGATGAATTGTTTTCCTACTGTAATACCTATCAAGTAATAGGTGTGAACATAATAAATATCCATTTCACTTTTCAAAATGTGTGGATTATGGCTTGAAGTCATAGAAGTTATTAAGCTCAACTGAGTGAATAATTGTGACCCAGAATTGTTCCATCACATGGGACACTGCCCTGAATACTGACAACTTTTAAGTAGATACAATTTTAGGGCTGAGAGGACTTTAGTACTCAGAGATAGTCTTTACAGATTAGGAACCTGAAGTGGTAGGTAGCCAAGATCATTTGACTACTAGAAGCATTGCCATGATTAAAAGCTGTATCTTCCTATTCTCAAGCCTGTGCTCCTTTTGCACTGTTACTCTTTTAATTTCCCCCTTTCTTTTACTCCAAATGCTTTGTTTTTCTCTTCTTGGTAGCCATAATACACATAAGTATTCTTTCCTATGGTAGAATAATCATTAGAAAAATAATTTAACTCAAACCATATACTGCTTCTATATAAAATTTTGGCTATAAGATTAAATAAATATAATTCACAAGAGTGCAACAGACTTTTTGGATGCTTTAAATGACACAAATCATAAGTTTCTTATGCATTAAGATGAAAACAAGTCACGAAATATTAACTCCAGGGCAGAAATCATAATCCTTTAGGGTTACTTTCCTGTGAGAGGTTCTTCTAGCTGGGGAATAGCAGCTTTATTTTCCCCCAGGCTGGATAAGATGGCTCACTGTCTGTTTGTGATTCCAACCTCCTAAGCACAAAGCCTGTGTCATTTCTGGTAGGTGTTCCTGGTAGAGTCTTTGGCTAATAATATTTGCTGTGATCTGTTTGGAGAAGCTGGACCAGGCACCTTGAGTTGGGAGGCTCTTCTTTATCGCTTCTCCACACACCGTTGAAGTGCGACTGTGCAGAGAGCTCTTGGTGTGAACACAATGAGTTGTGCTTTTCCTTTTGAAGCACTTGAAGTGACAACTTGTCATTTTTATTTTAAGGTATATCTCTCTGAACTAAGTCTTGGTGAGATACTGTTATGACTGGCTTATTAAAAAAATGCACCATAGGCTCAAAGTTATAAAATATCTGTTGACTGTTTTGTGCAACTTGGAGTTATGTCGAGGGGCAAATAAATGCCAGGATTGACTCCTGCTCTGATGACCATATAATCTAATTGGAGAAATAAGGTAACATGCAATACCTAAAGAATATTATCACTCCCTGGTCATCTGTGTGCCTCCAAAGTTTCGGAACTAGTATGCCAGAGAGAGGAAATCTTGAAGACAGTGAGGCTAGTTAGGAAGCTATTATACTGAACTTAAAATGAAATACGGTGTCTGGAATTTGGGCGTGGGGTACAGGAATGAAAATGAAGGGTGACTTCCAGAAGTATTCTGAAGGAATTAAAACAGCATGGTATTGGCATAAGGATAGACAAATTGACAAACAGAACAGAAGAGAGATCAAAAGTGGACCCACAAGAATATGAACGCCTGGTTTACCACAAAATATCACTGCATTTCAGTTGGAAAGGTTGGTGCTTTTTAAAAAGTGTGGTGAATCAGTTGGTTATTATTAACCAACCATGTTAGATTAAAAATGAATCAGACACAAATATAAAATGTTAAAAAATTAAGCTGCTAATGAAAACAGGGAGAGGATCTTAAGATTTTGGTAGAAGTAAAGATTTCTTAAACAGGACATAAAAAGCACTAACCATAAAAGAAATGGTTGATAATTTGGACTTGATTAAAATTAATAACTTTTAAAAAATATAAAATGTTACCCTTAAGGGAAAGAAAATATTATCATAGACTTGGAAGAATGTCAGCCTGCAGTGTATACAGGGTGGGCAAAGGAATTTACAATTGTCTGTATGGGAAATTATAGAATAATAAATAATAATACAAGAATAAACTGTTTCACATACAACTGTAAACCTCCTTTTGCCCCACGCTGTATATCTGACAAAGGATTCATATTCTGAATATATAAAGAACTCCAACAAATCCACTGAACAGATTATGCAAAAAAAAATTTTTTTTTAAACAGGCAAAAGACTGAGAGGCACTTCACAAAAAAGTGGTCTCCAGATGGCCAGTATGCATAATCACCCTGGTTAGATGTCAGGACAATGCAACCGAGACTACATTGACATACTCTCCTACTCCACCAAAAGAGCTAAAATTTAAAAGACTGACCACACCAAGTGTTGACAAGGATTTAGAGCTGTGGGAACTATCATGTATTTCTGGTGGGCATGTAATTAGTAGAACCATTTAAGAAAACTGGCAGTATTTACTAAAGCTCAAACTTGTGTACTCTATGACTCACTCCTGGGTATATTTTCAAGAGAAATGAGTACATATGTCCACCAAAAGCATGTTCAGAAAAACTTTATTCATAGCAGTCTCAGAATGGGAACATTAAAATTTTCATCAGAAGAAGAATGTGTAAAAGAAAGTATCTTTGTGAAATGGATTGTAACACAACAATGGAAAAGGACTGTGACATGTAATAACATTGCATATTCATATAAAGTGCTGAACAACAGTAAAAATCTAGATACAAAAGAGCATGTACTGTGTGATTTCTTTCTTTGACCTGGGCAGGTGGATGGATAGACATTGTGGTTCAGGACAAAAGAGTGGTTCCTCTGCCAGCGTAGAGGGAGGAGGCACAGGCTAGTATTCTGAGTGCTGGAGGATGGGTGGCAATGGGAAGCATGAGGCAGAATACCCGTAGCAATCAGTTCCCAACTGGACATAGCCAAGGTGACCCTTAACAGTGGACTGGATAAATATAAAAAACTATGTAATTATCATTAGTAGAATACAGGCTGCAGCAATGAATGAACTATACCTGTAAGCAGTAGCATGAGTAATTTTCATAATATTGAGTGAAAGAAAAAAGCCATTTGTAAGAGAATGTACACTATGATTCCATTCATGTGAGGTTCAAACACAGGCAAACCTTAACTACAGCTTTGGAAGTGAATTAGTAGGTTAGGGTGGACAGAGTGGATAGAGATTGACAGGAAGAAGGGAGGGGCACTTCTGGTTTGACAGTGTTGTTGGACTTGTGAGGTAATAACACCAACATTTGCTTTGTGGTTTGACATTTTGCCTTACAGTTTATCTTCTATGCATTTTTCTGGAAGCCTGTTATACTGGGGGTGGTGGGGAGTTAGAAAACAAATACCTAAAAGGTCTGTAACTACTAAAGAGTATGGAATATTTATAAGCGTTTTCCAAAAAAACAAAACACCACAAACCTTTTTTATAAAACTGAAAATAATTGTACTTCTTTTCATATACTACTTTTGCATTATATATGCATTTTTCCATATTATTAGAAAAGCTAGGGGCCCGGTGCACAGCCTGGCCTGTGCCCTCTTGCAGTCTGGGACACCTCAGGGGGGATGTCCACCTGCTGGCATGCCTGGCCAGCCTGGGTGAGGGGCTGAGGGCCATTTTCAGGCTGCCCACAGCCCCTTCAGGGTTTGTGCACTGGGGGGTGGGAGGGCTGGTGAGTGCAGGCATGGATGTTTCCCACCGGAGGACCCACGATCGCACACGCCTGGTGGGCCCCCACCGCTGAGGGGACACACCTGGCGCAGAGCTGGGTGGCGGGCCAGGGGCGGACACTGGTGCAGGATCCCTTGGTGGGGCCCTGCTGCTGAGTGAACACACTCGGGGTGGAGCCAGGCAGTGGACTGGCTTTGGATGCTCCGCACTGTGCAGCAGACACTCTCGCACGCCCTGCGGAGGCCCCCAGGGGGCGGACAAAGGCAGCGGACCCAGGACGGCTGCTCCTGGACGCCCCATGGAGGCCACTGGGGGGCAGAGCCAGGCAGTGGACCCAGGAAGGGCACTCCTGGATGCCTTGCGGAGGCCCCCGGGTGCAGAGCCAGGTAGTGCACCCAGGGCAGGTGCTCCTGGATGCCCCGATGAGGCCCTGGGCTGGATACCCCCTCTCCCCCCCCCCACTGAGCTGACACACTTGGCACAGCTGTGCCGGCTGCAGAGCTCCCAGTGCAGAGCCGCCCTGCCAGCCTCCATCTTGGCTGGGTTAATTTGCATACAGCCGCTCTGATTGGCTGGTGGGCGTGGCTTAGACATCCCAAAGAAATGGTCAATTTCAATATTACGCTTTTATTAGTTTAGATTTTCCTTTGTAAACATTTTTATTTTATTTTTTTAGTATTTAGAAAGACATGCTTCTATACTGAAATGCACTCATAATCTATGTTAGCTTTTTGATCCTTTAACTTACCAATTTGGTAGCAATTTATGAATTGCAAATGTTCTTTTAACTTTAAATTTTGGTTAGTTTTTTTTTTGTTTGTTTGTTTATTTAAATAAATGATATCTTCTCTAAGCACCAAGAACTCATGATTCCTTATCAGGTACCAGGCAAACTTGTTAGTAAAGTTTGACTTTTTTGTTTTTAGATTTTTTTTTTTGCAGCAATTTAGTTACTGATACCAGTTTTCTGTTTGACATTCATAATAGTTCTATTTGTCACACTGAGAATATGAGGTAGATCTGTGGCTTATTATCTTTGCAATTTTCAGTAAGATTCATGTCTGCTAATCTTGGTTCCTAGTAGTGATTAAAAATACTCATCTCGAAATAAAATTATTTTGGTGAGTAAAATATTCACTCTTTATAGTTTTGTTCAAATAAAAGAAACCATGTATTTACACACTTGCTCATCTTGTTTCTTTATAGAGAAAATCTCTTCATGAAAACAAATTGAAGAGACTACATGAGAAAGTGGAAGTCTTGGAGGCAAAGAGAGAAGAATTAGAAACAGAAAATCAGGTGTTAAATAGGTAATGTGTTTGTATATATGTATATATATACCCCATGTGGTTATTTTGATATTATAGAACTTGGTTTCTGGGCCTAATGCACTTTGTTTTCTTTGAAAATATACATTTAAAAGAATTCTAAACTATTCATTATATTCCTAATTTATTATTCCTTTTTCTCCCATCCTCCTGTCCCCCCCCACCCCCCAACTAAATGTTCCTTCAAACCAAAATGTATCTAACACATGCCAGTGTGTGTGTTATGGTTGGGACTGGCAGGAAAGGACAGTCACTGGCTTTGGCAGCCAGGTTTGGTGTGAGTTCTTGCTGTTGTGACAAGACAATGGTAGTGATTGTGTAGTATAAAATTGTGGCCACAATTTGGATCAAAGATCAGTTTTTTATTGGTGTGGTAAACTGTTACTTGGCTGTGACTTGTGGTTTTCATTTACATCGAAGTACAGCTAGTAATTTGCACGTTAACATTTTTGAGCAGAGAAGGTTTACCGTATTAAGTGGTAGAGGCATTATATGACTCATTTGATTCAAGTTAATAAAAAACCCTGCAAATCCAGGTAGCCTTCAGTTTTCAGACAGTATCAGACTTTTCTGTAATGGAAATTGCCTATAATATCAAGCAGTGATGTTTTATAATGTGCCCTGGTCTTCTTGGGTATAATTATCAAAATGTGAACAGTTGTTTTTTTGTTTGTTTTTAATAACAACCAAGAGGTTTCTAGACTGGAATTAATGCCAACTTTATAATACTCTGTTCCAAAGTAAGATGCCACCAAATTCATTCTAAAACAAAATTCACCTTACTACTTCTCATAATCATTAACTTGGGAATTTGATCAATTCAGGATTAGGCAGCTTTGGCACAGGTTATCTAGAACTTTGAGTGGTTTTGAAACTCTATTTGACTACTGATGTGACTTATGGTCAGAAAACTTATGTCCAAAAAATTTGCAAAGGCCTGAAAAGTTATTTTTTATTCATGTCATTTTCCCCGAAAGTTGGGATTTCACTTATGTCACTACCTGTATTTTTAAAAATTAGGTTGAACAATATGAAATTCCCTATATTTGACCATAGTTCACCTCAAAAATGGCAGTTTTATAAGATTCAAGCTAGTGTTTTTTGTGTTTCTGTTTGATTCCTTCTGTAAAATAAGGCATCCTTTGTGTTTAAGTTGTTTCCTTTTAGTTTCAGGATTCATGGGCTTGGGGAGTGGAGTAGAAATGAAAATAAAAGTATCAAGAGTTTTTTATTAAAGCTCATCAAGAAGCAAAGAGAGAGGACCCAAATAAACAAAATTAGAAATGAAAGAGGAGAAATAACAACAGACCCCACAGAAATACAAAGGATTGTTAAAAAATACTATGTACAACTCCATTCCAACAAACTGGACAACTTGGAGGAAATGGACATATTCCTAGAAAAATGCAACCTTCGAAAACTCAATCAGGAAGAATCTAAAAATCTCAATAGGCCAGTAACTATGGAAGAAATTGAAGCAGTCATCAAAAAGCTTCCAGCAAACAAAAGCCCAGGGCCAGACAGCTTCACAGGGGAGTTTTACCAAACATTTAAGGAAGAACTAAAACCTATCCTTCTCAGACTATTCCAAAAAATTTAAGAGGAAGGAACACTTGAAAGCTCATTCTATGAGCCAGCATCACCCTAATACCAAAACCAGATAAAGACAACACAATGAAAGAGAATTACAGGCCAATATCCCTCATGAACATAGATGCCAAAATCCTCAACAAAATCCTAGCAAATCGTATCCAGCAGTACATCAGAAAGATCATACACTATGAACAATTAAGATTTATCCCAGGAATGCAAGGTTGGTACAATATCCAAAAATCAATAAATGTGATACATCACATAAACAAATTGAGAGATAAAAACCACATAGTCACATCAATTGATGCAGAAAAAGCATTTGACAAAATTCACCCATTTTTGATAAAAACTCTCAGCAAGGTGGGAATAGAAGGATCATACCTCAACATAATAAAAGCCATATATGACAAACCCACAGCCAGCATCATACTCAATGGGCAAAAACTAAAACCATTTTTCCTTAGAACAGGAACAAGACAGGGATGCCCACTCTCACCACTCCTATTCAACATAGTACTGGAAGTATTAGCCATTGTGATTAGACAAGAAGAAGAAATAAAAGGCATCCAAGTTGGAAAAGAAGAAGTAAAACTGTCCTTATTCGCAGATGAATGATATTGTACATAGGAAACCCTAAAGACTACACCAAAAAACTATTAGACTTAATAAATGAATTCGGCAATATAGCAGGATACAAAATTAATGCCAAGAAATCTATGGCATTTCTATACACCAATAGTGAACTTATAGAAAGAGAGACTAAAAAAGCAATCCCATTTACCATCACACCAAAAAAATTAAGATACCTAGGAATAAACTTAACTAAAGAGGTAAAAGACCTCTACTCAGAAAACTACAGGACGCTGAAAAAAGAGATAGAGGAAGATATAAATAGATGAAAGAACATACCATGTTCATGGATTGGTAGAATCAATAGCATTAAAATGTCCATACTACCCAAAGCAATCTAAAAATTCAATGCACTCCCCATTAAAATACCAGCGGCATATTTCACAGACCTAGAATGAACTCTCTAAAAATTCATCTGAAATAAAAAAAGACCCCGAATAGCGGCAGCAATCCTAAGAAAGAAGAACGAAGTAGGTGGGATCTCAATACCAGATATCAAGCTGTATTACAAAGCCACTCTTCTCAAAACTGCCTGGTACTGGCATAAAAACAGACATATAGACCAATGGAATAAAATATAGAACCCAGAAATCGACCTGAACCAATATGCTCAATTAATATTTTACAAAAGAGGCAAGAACATACAATGGGGTCAAGACAATTTCTTCAGTGAATGGTGTTGGGAAAATTGGACAGATACATGCAAAAAAATGAAACTAGACCACCAACTTACACCATACACAAAAATAAATTCAAAATGGATAAAAAACTTAAATGTAAGATGGGAAACCATAAAAATACTAAAATAATCCAAAGGCAACAAAATCTCAGACATATGCCGAAGCAATTTCTTCACCGATACTGCTCCTAGGGTATTGGAAACTAAAGAGAAAATAAACAAATGGGACTACATCAAAATAAAAAGCTTCTGCACAGCAAAAGAAACCATCAACAAAACAACAAGAAAGCCCACTGCATGGGAGAACATATTTGTCAATGTTATCACCAATAAGGGTTTAATCTCCAACATTTATAAGGAACTCATACAACTTAACAAAAGGAAGATAAACAATCTAATCAAAAAATGGGCAAAGGACCTAAATAGACACTTTGCAAAAGAGGACATTCAGAAAGCCAAGAGATATATGAAAACATGCTCAAAGTCACTACTCACCCAAGAGATGCAAATCAAAACAACAATGAGGTACCATCTCACACCTGTAAGAATGGCTATCATCAACAAATTAACAAGTGCTGGAGAGGATTCGAAGAAAAAGGAACACTCCTGCACTGCTGGTGGGAATGCATACTGGTGCAGCCACTATGAAAGACAGTATGGAGTTTCTTCAAAAAGTTAAAAATGGGACTCCCATTTGACCCAGTGATCCCGCTTCTAGGACTATATCCCAGGAAACCAGAAACACCAATCAGAAAGGATATATGCATCCCTATGTTCATAGCAGCACAATTCACCATAGCTAAGATTTGGAAACAGCCTAAGTGCCAATCAACAGATGAATGGATTAGAAAACAGTGGTACATCTACACAATGGAATACTACGCTACAGTAAAAAAGAAGGAATTCTTACCATTTGCAACCACATGGATGGAATTGGAAAGCGTTATGTTAAGTGAAATAAGCCAGTCAATGAAAGAAAAATACCACATGATCTCACTCATTTATGGATAATAAAGACCATTATAAACTGATGAACAAAAATAGATACAGAAGCAGAGTAGCATCAAACAGACTGTCAAACTACAGCAGGAAGGCCGCTGAGGGTTGGGGGTGGGGTGGTAAGAGATCAACCAAATAACTTATATGCATGCATATAAGCATAACCAATGAACACAAGACACTGGGCAGTAGGGGATGCTGGGGAAGGTCAAGCGGGAAAGAAAGAGACATATGTACTACTCTTTGTAATATTTTAAGCAATAAAACAAAATTAAAAAAATAACAAAAAAACGCCAACTCATTGAACTGGGGGGGAAAGTTTTTTATTTATTGGCAAATAAAACTTATAAAATGAGTTGATAGCCTGCAATGCTATTGTAACAATAATATGTCCTTTCATATCTGTTTATCTTTCTTGATAGAATTTTATATACCGGGTGTCCCAAAAATATGTATATATACTTTGAATGATTATGAAGTGAATGTTTAATATACATTTCATTTTCAAAATTTAAAAGAATTTACAGAAATAAAAATTTTTTTGACAATGCCTGTTTTCAAACTGATGACTGTTCTGGTCCAGGCACTGCTGATAATGTGAAACAATGGAATTGTAACCACCAAGGTCATTTCATTTGGTATTTGTGCACCCTCAATTTTATTGACTGTTTCCGGTTTTGTACTGTAAACTTTATGTTTTATGTGTCCCCATTAAAAAAAAGTCTAGTGGCACTTTAGGATAAATTTTCTTTGTTCAAAGCTTAGTTTAGCTTCACCCATTATTACAAATCAGTTAAATCTTGGAATACAAATTAAATGAGTTATCAGTATTAAAGTGTGTATACATTTTTGGGGGACAGCCTGTATATTAAATACGGATAAACCTTATAATTTAGAAATCCTTCTCTTCCTATTTAAACTTCTGTATTAAAGAACACTTTTTTCTTTTCAAGACAAAATGTTCCATTTGAAGAATACACAAGGCTTCAAAAAAGACTAAAGGATATACAGAGAAGACATAATGAATTTCGAAGTTTAATTTTGGTTCCTAACATACCTCCAACAGCATCCATCAATCCTGTCAGCCTGCAGTCATCAACCATGGGTCCAGGCATGGAGCTAGCCTTTCCTCCTCATATGCAGGTATAAGCATTTATTTTAAGGAAAAGTTTAGACAAACATTTATGTGCATTTTTACCTGTTTATATACAGAGTTAAAAACTGAAATCTTTCTTTAACAGAAATTTCCTGAGAAGCAAAGTGGATATTAATCTATTTTATCCTCAAGTGATAGTGCTAAGAGTAAAATCTGCTATTAAGAAATTTATTTATTTTTTACTTATATTTATATTTATTTTTTAAAAATTCTCACCTGAGGATATTTTTCCATTGATTTTTAGAGAGAGTGGAAGAGAGAGGGAAAGATAGAGAAATATTGATGCGAGAAAAATACATTGATTGTTTGCCTCCTGCAGCACCCTGACCAGGATGGGGTCGGGGAAGAGCCTGCAACCGAGGTATGTGCCCTTGACCAGAATCGAACCCAGAGCCCTTCAATCCACATGCTGACACTCTATCTACTGAGCCAAACCTAATAGGGCCTATTAAGCAATATAAAAGAAGGACCTGCCCTGGCTGGGTGGCTTAGTTGGTTGGAGCATTGTCCTGTACACCAAAAAGTTGTGGATTCAATTCCAGTCAGGGCAGATACCTAGGTTGCAAGTTCGATCCTGGTCAGGTGCATGAAGGAGGCAAGTGATCAGTGTTTCTCACATCGATGTTTCACTATGTCTCTGTCTCTACTCTCCTTCCCCCCCCCACCTCTTCTTCTCTCTTGAGAATCAATAAATATATCCTTGGGTGAGGATAAAAGAAGGAAGTTGATTGATGAGTGTTTGAGTAATCTAGAGTTTGTAGCGCACTCTTATAACACTATTACCGAGCATTACTAATGCACTGTACTATGCATTTTCCATACAATATTTTATGTAATCCTAATGAGAAATGCTTTGAGGAAAGGTATTATTTCCAATTTACAAATGAGAAAACTAAGTCAGAAAGCTGAAATGACTTTCCTAAGATCATAGCTAATAACTGACAAATTTGAGTTTCAACATATATTTGATTCCAAAACCTGGGCTAATTCCACTGTATTAGGTCAGTCCAAGAGCTTTGTTTATAATAAACTAGAGGCCCAGTGCATGAATTCATGCAAGGGTGGGGTCTGGCTGGCTCGACCTGATCAGGCCCCATCAGGCTGGGCTGCAGGGGAGAGGGAGCGCAGGAGGTTGGCAGGCCAGCACGCCCCTGGTTGAACTCCCAGTGGAACTCCTGGTCGAGGGACAATTTCACACTAGACTTTTATTATATAGGACTAGAGGCCCGGTGCATGAAATTCGTGTACCTCCTGGCCTGATCCCCCTAATTGCCTATCTGTGCTCCCTTCCTGGCCTGATCCCCCTAACTGCCTATTTGCGTTCCCCTCCTGGCCTGATTCCCCTGCCTCTCTGCACTCTCCTTCTGGCCTGATCCTCTTAACTGCTTATCTGCTCTCCCTTCCTCTCTGCACCTTTCGGACCCCTGGTGCAGGCTTGCTGAGAGCTCTCTGCTGCAGCCCTGCCCCCTTCCTGATTGGTCATTACGTGATGGCGTCCTAGCAAATTTGTTTATTCTTCTATTATTAGTATAGATTGCTATTAAACTCCAGTCTTATTAGAAAGTTGTAGTATAAGTAAATGCATGAATATTTCCTAATTCACTCCCTGGTGAATTATATACCTAGAGAAGGACAGATTTGGGGTTTTACTTTACAACCAGAGCTTGAGGCAGGAGAGATGCCTGGTCAGACTAGTCAGTAGTCTGGCCCATGCTGTTGTGTTCTTATGTTGTGGAGCAACATTTGCAAGAATGAGACCACCTACTCCAATTAGGTGTTAAGCAGCAAGCGAGGATTTATTGAGCTGGCCAGTTGGCTGCAGCACCAGCACCCAACCGAAGTGAGGACTGACACTGCAGCCCCGACGAGATGCAGAAGCAAGCTTTTATTGGCAAAAACCACAAAAGATGAAGCACAAAATTTGTTGCTCTATTTCTCACAGACTCATAAGTTTTGGCTAGAGCATGACTATTCCCTTATCTCTAGCAGTAGCAGTAAGTCCTACTGAGCTGCAAACGAGCTGGGGCAAGTTGACCTTTACATTCCCTACTGGTCTTTACTGGAATCAAATCCTTGATTCAGCATCCTCTTCTAAGATATGAAATCGAGGAAGCATTTGCCCTGAACAGTTTCTAGGTAGCAGGATGGTGGTGTCACAGACTTCAGCATAGGGGAAGGAGTATTGGGTGTGATGAAGACATGTCGACCTTGACTGCCGTTGGGGTGCTCATGATCACCTGGAATGGGCCATTCCAGCAGGGTTCAAGGCTACCGGGGTCATGGCACTTCACCCAGACCAGGTCCCCTGGAACGTAGATGGGATGAGCCACGGCAACTGCTTCTGGTCCTCTTTGTGTGCTGCCTGCGGATTGATGTGGAACCGTTCTGGAGTGCCTGTAAGGACTTAAGTGAATTACGGGTAGACAACTGGGCAAGCTCCTCTTCCCGTAAGCGGGGAAGGAGGGGTGGTTTGCCAAACATGATTTAATTCTCTGGGAGGTATGGCCAGTAGTACCTCAAGGGTCCCTACTGGTCTTAGGGCAGCCTCCCGGCTGCTTCGCCTGCAGCTAGTTCCCTCTTGCTTCTGGGGAGTCCCCTTGTCTTACATACATAGAGGTGGAAAGACTTAGTTACATCTGATAGTGCCAATTGGCCCATCATCCTTGCTCTGCTCATGTCTATCTTAACTGCCTACTATATTACCTCAAGGATCCTGGCTCTGAATTCTTTCAGGGAAAATGGCCGTTGATTTTCTTCTGTATCTGCTTCGTGTGAGGAGGGTCAGAAGTTTCTCTCAGAGCCAAGAGATCCTCACTTCAGTGGAGTGCTGGCATTGCAGATGCTGCAGGCAGCTGGCCAGCTCAATAAATCCTTGCTTGCTGCTTAAGACCTAATTGGAGTCAGTGGTCTTATTCTCGCGACTGTTGCTCCACAACATTTAGATGGCTAAAATGGCCATCCTTGCTCTGTCAGATATGCAGGCCTGAATAAAAGAGGACTGAGGCTGCTGCCCAAGTTAGTTTTCCACCAGTTTTTCTAAGTCTCTTTTTCTGAGCCTTTTCTGTATTTTTTCTTTTTTTCTTTGCTTTTAAGGAGGAACAACATCAAAGGGAACTCTCTCTCCTTCGTAAAAGACTTGAAGAACTAGAAACAACACAAAGAAAACAACTAGAGGAACTTGGATCACCTGGGGAATGATGTTTTTGGAGAAAAGGGATAGAATCAGTGACCCAATAAAGCTTGAAGTTTTAACATGTGGCATTTAGATACTTTATTACTGTTTGCCAAAACCCTTGAATTTCCCTCAAGAAAAGGTACCAGCTACATGCTGAGGTGCATGCAAGTCAGGATTTTAGGGTTATACTAAAGACAAGTGAAGCATTAAAACAGTTTTAGAGATATTTATTTATTGAAAATCTTTTGAGAATGGTATAAATGAGCTAATTTAATTGAATCAAATTTTTAAAATATTTTATTAATTTTACTTTGCTGAATTTTGGGGACATATTGCCTAAAATATGCCCATGTTGAATCTCTTCTTCCTCATCTTTGAGATGTTTGGCAATAACAGGGTCAGTAAACATTTTCTGATTTACTATATATAAGTTATAAACCTCTGGTTCTTGAAAAAAGATGACAGTTTTAAAGTCAGTATAAAAAATACAACTTAAAAATATCTAAATATAAAACACTACCTTTTCTAAAATCTGTGTGCACATAATTTATTAAAGAGCTTAATAAATATTTTTTTCTATCTAGCTGTATTGTCTTTTGTTGGATTTTTTTCAACCATATTTAGCAATATAAATTATACTGATTTTGACTTTTGAGATAGAATAGAAAATAATAAAGTTCAAATAATTAAATACTGTGGATTTATAAAACAAAAGCCAATCATTGTAAAACTTGACCCCAGGGGAGTCCCTTTAGAGGTATCATTGGTATTTAACTTTGCCTCCCACTGTGTTGGATCTAACCAGATTACCATAAATGTTTTATTTCTGTGCATCCCTAAGTATGCCATCATTTGCTTTTTAATGTAACATCATCCTTTAAAGGAATTCTGCTGGAATAACTTCACCTCAACAAGGCAGAGCTCAAGTCTGCCAAACCAAGTAAAATGTCCATTACCCAGAGGCTTCACGATGAAGAGTCTAAGTTGATAGTGGAGGCCAGCAATGTAATTGAGCAGCCCTGAGCATCATTAAGAAGAAATGAGATTTACTTACTACACAATACAACTGCTTATTCACATAGAGTATATAGTGACATCTTATTCCTGAAAAGTAAATGATTTCCCTGGATCCACTTCGTATGATAATAATTTTAAAAATCTATTGTAACTAGAAAATTTGAAGGGAAAAAAGACAAGAACAGTCCATATTTACATCAAAATGTTTATTTTTGGATATAGACATTTAAAACATTCATCTCCAAGAACAGCTTCAATCAGGTATACAATAAGAAATAGACTCTAAGTCCCTATTATGGAAAAGGTAACAATTTTTAAGTGCTGCTGTAGACACTAGTGTTAGGAAAAAAAAAGTTTATAAATGGTTTTGCACCAAAAAAATAGTCAAAGAAACTTGAAAATATAAGTTGTTTGCAGTTTGTTTCTCGGTTGCTGTTTAATGTAGACCCAGTGACTGATTGTCTCCAGCACATGTCTAATTTGGCCATTTACTGCATTTGGCTAATGGGACCCAAAAATGTGATCTTGGTAGTGCTTTTCACTGGAGGATTGACAAACACGCTACATATATTAGTGAATCTTCACGCCACCTCAGTGAGGTAGGATAGAAATATTATACAGAAATTGAGGCACAAAGAGGTAAGTGACTTGCCCAAAGTTCCCAGCAGCAGTTCCTGGAAGCGGAGGTGAGTCTCCACACAGGACTCGCACCACAGAGCTGGACAGGGACACCCTCATGGAGCGCTCACTAAGTAGTCAGAGGAAGCTGTCGCTGTTCCTTTGTTTCCTTAGCATCTAGGTACCCTGAAGAAGGGGAAGTCTTTTGGGCAACTCTCCTACCGTTGGCTCTCAACTCTCCTGCTACTGTTCTCTTACAGACGCCTTCACATCAGGACTGTAGCAGCCTTAGATAGGGGCCAGACCTCTCACCTTAATACTTGTAAGTAACCTATTTGGTAGTTTTTTGAGGTGTGTCCATTGAACAGACAATGGTCAAAAGCGACGGGATTGAGAAGGTACCTGTCAGGGCAATAACTGCTTATTTTCTCTGACCAGTTTGTTGAGTTGTCCCTCTGACTCTTTACCAGATATCGAGGAACAGGATAAATTGCATTTATCTGAGTCAAATTCACAGTTCATCCTGATATCCCATACAGTGTTGGCAAGTGATTTTAAGGAACGTGTGATCAATGTTGTATTTGCTACGTGAAAAAAATGTCTTTCCTCAATCTGGGAAGGGGAGCACCAAGGGTAGAAGGTGCCCCAAGGAAAGTCTGAGAGTTGCCAATTACACTTTCCTTCTGACTTACTAGGAGGAAAACACAGTGGTATTAAAATTGGTCATAAGCAGCAAAAATACAGGAATAAAAATCAATAAAAAGACTACAGTGTAAACTGGATAGGAATTCTTTAAAAAGAAAGGCATGAATAAAATGAGTATTTTTAATTCTTTCTCTTGTGAGGAATACTTTCAAAAAGTACATAGTAAGACTAAGATACCAAGTTTTATACTAATATTTTTCAGGCCTTGGGCCTCAAATATATATATATTCATATATAATACTCCAGTGTGAACAGCAATTTCATGAAATGTAAAATGTATCTTTTCTTTTTTTTTTTGAATCACACACAAGTATTTATAACCACAGGGTTCACTAGAACTCTAAAGCAAGGAGACACTAGGATAGAACTGTAGGATTAGAGGAGTGAGTTACTCTTCCACAGGTCTGATCGCAGTTAACTAATGATTTTTCTTAAACATCCAACATGTCCACCATCAAATACATTTAGTTTGCAAAAAATAAAATGAGACCAAGTGGGTAAAATGCTGTTGCATTTCCATGAAGCCTATTGCTCCTTGCTTTAGAGTCCCTTAGTGAAATGGAGGCGAGGTGGATGGAGTGACCACTGAAAAACACAGCCCTTTCAACAATGTTGCAACACTGTTAGTTTTTGGTTTAAAAACACACACGCACACACACACTCACAAATGCTAAGTGTACACACTACCAAATTCTGCAGCCAGCTTTTCCAAGAACTACTGGGGAAAGTTTCAGTGCTGCGAGCCTTCCAGGTTGCCCTAACACCCCCACCTTGTTTCCAATGTATTCCTTTCACATTTTGTTTTGATCACTGGCAGCGTCCCTTTTCTGCAGAGCCGCAGTGTAGTCACAAGTGGTACATAACTAGTTTTCAAACAAAACCACTTCTATCATTGTGCTTAAGTGGAGACTGTCGTTACAATACTGACACTTGCTTACTGGCCCCGTATTCTCTGTAAACAAGGAGGCTGTTTGCAACAACCACTTCAGCTCTATTTACAGAAGGGTTCCCTGTATACACACAGGCACAGTAGTTGGTATGCTTTCTAAAAGCTGTGCATGTGCCTTGGTCTCTTACAGACGGTGCTCAGAGTGGAACCTATGTGCAAACTTAAAAAATTAACGACACAGAGTAGCTCAAGCAGCCATTTTGCTCCCAAGTCGTCTGAAGAACTTTGCCAGATTAAGCCAATGCTCACATCCACTTGCATTTCTTCTTTTCATCAAATAAGACTTTTACATGCAAGAGTTGTTTCTGAGCTTCTTCCAGCCCTCGTTCTCTTTCTAGTTTATTTAGAATCTGTTGACAATTAGAACAGTTATTTTAGATATTGTGGTTTTATCATTACAATTCTGGTTTCTTTTTCTTTTTGCATTCCTGATGCTGAGTGGTAAAATCTGTATGAAGCAGATGCCGACATTTTCTTCGATCATTTACATACTCACTTTGCAAGTTGTTTTGCTAAGTCATTATGACAGGATCAACAATACTTTGGCTTAAAATAGAAACTGGAAAGAAATACCAACTGTTTGCTTACAAATACGGGGCCAGACCTCCAAGGCCCTGTTTTATGCATTATGTCACAGCCATTCCAAGCACAGCAAGCATTTCTGGGCAGCCAACATGCAGGCAAGTATTTCTTCTTAAATGCAGCAGGCAGGGGCATCCTGGTTAGAGATGACTATTTCCCTTCCCTCCCCTCCCATCCTGGGCAACCTAGTCCCTCTCCCATTCTCTCCCCTCCCGCCCCTCCCCAGTGCGTCCCTTCTAACCCCTGACCCCTGGAAAGAGGGATGCTTATCATGTTTAAGGAACTCATTGCCTCTCCCCTACCTTAGCTCTTCACTTGATCTTCAAGTAGCAAATGACTTGGTGAGCTATTCTCACCATGGACATGGATAGCCTGTCCCAGCATGACTGAGTGGGGGGAATCAGGGAAGGGGAATTAACATATATTTGGAAACGACACATCTGATGACTGTGTGAATTCCCCAAAAAAGAAAAAAAAATTCAGATTAAGGAGAATTAATCAAGGATAATGGTTTATTGAAATAGTTACTTAAGTTAGAAAATGTCATACTTTCATTTAACCATTGAATACAGAATTTAGGCGATTTGACAAGCTTAGCTTTCATTTTAGCAGTTTACAATCAAGCATAAGCTGGCCCCATTTAATAGGACCACTATTACTCCTCAGAGTTAACACTGACTTGAGTCAATGTGGCTGTAGGCCCCGTGAACACATGTAAGTTCAGGCTGGTCCGAAGGTGGGCCATAAAGCTACGGGGCAGCAGCCATGTGCAGGGTCTGGCGAGGAGCCAGGATCCCCCATCAGACAGGCCCCCTGGCCCCCCTTTTTTGCCATTTGGGATGCCAGAGCTGTCCTGAGACCTATCGAAGGCTTCAGAACCAAATCCTGGGGACTGATTCAGACCAATTTTTAAAATGTCATTTAAAATCTTACCTCATCAAAATATTTTACGATGTATTTGTAGATTTCTGTCAAGGCCACTTCTTCATTAAATTCATTTTCATGTTTCTTAAAGAAAGAAAGGCTTGTTGAGAGATTCTGATATAACTTTTTTAAAAAAAAGTAACCAAATATTTTAATTCTACTTTCCAATAATACCTTAGATTCCTGAGTTAAGAATTCTTCCATTTCTGAAGGTGACAATGGAGGCAAATCCCTGATTGCTTTGTAATAAGATTTTACTTCCTCTTTGTAGGTTGGGATATCCTTGGCATAGAGAAGTTTATTAGTTGGTGCTTCCTAAAAAAAAAAAAAAAAAGACACAAAAACAATGATCACCCCAAGAGTGAAAACCGTGGGGTATTTATGACAGTAATGCAGCCGACTCCACCACAGTCACCGCCTGGCCCCGGGTCCCTGCAGCAGCCCCTCCTCAGTGTTGCTGAATGACTGATGGCTATCCAGAGCGCTCTGGTGAGTCACTGTTACTTTCAGGCAGATTAAATGCTAATATATTCTGCCTTCCTCTCATAAAGGAACTAAAATTATTATTTTTGCATGATTTGAGTTACTGTAACAATGGAACTTATTTCAATCATACTTCATTACTAATGGCTGTAAAAAGCCTGAATTAAAACATTTGCTCTCCTCCTCACCCACCAGGGAATTTTGGCATTTATAAAAGATCTGATTGTCGGTCTGATTGAGCCCTTTATATAACCATGAAAGTGGTAAGTAGCTGGCAGTGGTGGATTTTTTTCTGCTTGTCCCGTTTATTTTAATAGAAGGATCTCCAGTGTCCTCAGGGAAGCAAGTGGTCATTAGTATTGGTGGATCTGATATCTGATTTTGCTAAAAGTCCCTCGGCAATTTGAGTGTTTTTATGTAATTATAACTGATAATGTTAAAAAATAGGCGCTTTCATTTTAAGTCATTCTTTTTCACAAAATTTTAAAAAATGCTACTCAGGGAAGATAGACGAGTTACTAACAGGGCCAGTGCCCCAGCACATTTACAAATGCATGAATGGCTTGAATCACTCTGAAGGATGCCTGCGCTGAGATGTGTTTCACTTGTCAAGTTTAAGTAGAATCCACAATCATGCAATTATTCACTAAAGATTTAGCCGAGCAGGCACTCTGGGCAGGCGTTGAGTATCCAAAGGTGAAGAAGACTGGAAGCTGCTCTTTAGAAGCTTACAGTCCAGTTGGGAAGACAAACTGACACAGTGCTCACTTTGCCAGTAACCACTAGTAGGTGGACAGTAAAGAAAAGGACTGCAGAATTGGGCATCAGGGATCATAATAGCTTTGTGTGATGTTAGGCAAGACTTGTCACCTCTCAAAAACATGAATTTTGTCATCTACAAAACGAGGGTAATATCAACTACCTTATTGTGGGTGTTATGAGGATCCACTGAAATATACCAAGAACATAGTAAGTAATGGATAAACCAAATTTTTACTTTGAATAAATAAGCAATTAAGTGTCTTTCAGTGTGTTTTATGCTAAAAAGAACTTTATTGGTCAAGTGAGGAAAGTGTGGGAACTACACCAGGACAAAGTTTACGAAGTAGGTATATTCAGACTGATCGGAGTCTCCTGTAGTATTGGGCACACGTTAAGAAATCATGTTGAAAGAAAGAAATGTTTGTGAGTGAATGAATAAGTAGGATTTTACTTAGACAGGTATGAAACAGGAAAGAGATGAGCAAAGCCATGTGAAAACCAGTTCATGGGAAACTTGGGAAAAGTAAAAGCTGTAGCATAGACGGTGTGTGGAAAGTACAAGAAAATGATGAGGCCAGAAAGAGATTTGAGGCCCAATCAGGAGGGACCGTGGTAGATAATAGAAGACATTTACAAATTTCTTTACATAAGAGACTGACAAGATGAGATTTGTGTTTTGGAAAAATAACCTGAGATGGAAAAGCTGGGGAGATGAGATGGACATCAGGGCAAGGGCACCAGTGAGGAGGCGAGTATCCCAGTGGAGAGGGGTTGAAGGGATGGGACAGAGGGATGAGAAGAAAGAGATAGACATTGTAGAAACCGAGTGAGCCATCTGGGGACAGGGTGGGGAGAAGGAACCTCTTCCTGAGGGAGAGAGAAGGAGTCGAAGATAATGCCGAGCATTCTACCTTGAAAGACCAGGCAGCATTAGGAAAACAAAAGTAAACACAGGTCTGTTTTGCAAAAATAGGGTGATGGTGAGTTTAGACATAGACTAGGATCTGAAGCACCCGTGAAGCATCCATCCCAGGCTCTTAAAGGCCTTCTGCCTGGAGCCACTGCTCAGCTCTAAAGATTTTCTCAAATCCATCAGTAGTAGGTACAGGACCCGCTCAGTTTAATATTCTGGGTGCTTGAATGGGACCAAAACATCGCTTTCAAAGTTTGCTCTCTATTTTTATCATTCTTTGGGCTTTTGCTCAGCAAAGAAAACCACAGTAAAAACAATATTGATGTTTTGACAATAAACAGACAAACTGATGATGTTAGAAATCTTGAGTAAGGCTTTCTTCTCCAAACACAATTTGTTATATTCAAGTAGACTCTTTTTAGGTATATTCAGATGGAATTAATATGGGCCAATTTCAGTAGTGGCATACTTTGAATTTATAGCTTATTAGTGCCTGCAGAATGTTTTATACTTTGTGGTAAAGAATTATGCAGTAGGGTTGGGATAATAAGCAACTATTTTGATTTTCACTTAGAAAAACTAGATTAAAATAGAAATAAATGAGACATATTTTAAAGAAATTTTCATTGACATTGTTGACTATTTCTTTTTAGCAAGTGTAATGTAGACCAATTGTTTATTATTTGAATATTTTCAAGAAAGAGTGCTTCAGACTCATGGGGGTACAGACAAGGCATACTAAAGCTGGGCCTCACCTTCCCAAGTTGCTGCTCTGTGAGAGAAAACGCGTCCATGAATGCCTGGGCGATCACTGACAGACAGCCATCTATGTGCGGCGTCTTCTTGATGTCAAAGACGAACTGGGGGTTCTTCAGGATGTTGACCCAAAAGCGAAGAGGAAGGCTGTTCCGAGAGAGATTTCTTTTCAAAAACTGCCATCTCTGTTCCCCAGTTTGTAGAGGGGCGGGTTTGTTTTTGTTATTGAAGGATGCAAGTCTGTTTTGCTGAGAACAAGAAAGGGCTAAACTGACAGATCTCCTGAGCGAGGGCTGGCGGAGGAGTCTGAGGTGATAGTGACAAGACCACAAGACACACTTTCTCCAGACAGCCCTAGGTTATGTGAGCTGGTGAGGGCCGAGGAGACCATCTCAGCGGATCTCCAGAACTCACCTCCTCCCACCCACAGCGCTACACCCTGGCCTAAGCCACATCTCCTCTCACCCTATCACCTCCTGGCTCCTGACGGCTAATTCTCTCTCTCAGTCAGCTCATGAGCCGCCCCATCCTCCTCCAGATAAAAGGCCCACGTGGTCAGGTCTGGACCCTCACCTCCTGCTCATCTCACTCATTCTCACGCCTGGTCTCCTCACTGCTCTTCATGCACACCAGGCCAGCTTGTGCCTGAGGACTTGGCCTTTCGTTGCCCGTCTTCCTGAGACTGTTTTGTCCCGGATAGTCTCATGGTTTATGCCCTCGCTTCTTTAAAGGCCTGGCTCACATGTCATCATCTCTGTGGGGCTCCTGACCTCCCCCCTCCCCATTGACCTGTCACTCTCTGTCTTCCTTTCCCACTTTGTCCGCTGCACCAATCACCTTCTAATATACTGAAACGTACCTATTTGATTTATTGTTTATCTCCACCTATTAGAATGCAAGCTCTGTGGGAACATGGACTTCTGTCTGTTTACTTCATTTCTATATCTCCAGCATCTAACTGTTGTTGGTGCATAGAAGGCACTCAAATAATTTGAACTGGGGGAACATTCAAAGTCCTTTCATTGTCTACTTCACAGCTCTGGCCTAGCTAGTTACCTCTGGCATATGGCTACTGGGCCTCTTAATAGCTTTACTGCCCTGAGACCACCCCTGCTCAATGCCACAATCTTCCCAGGGAAATGCTAGCCAGCAGCACCCAGGCCTGGTGTGGGAGTAGCAGGGCCTGGGAATAAGGCTGGAACACAGGAAGGAAGGGAGCCAGAGCAGGGTTGGGATAGACCTGGATTAAATGGGAGAAGATCTGAATTCTGAAACCTCAGCTTTTAGTACTCATTTTAAATGGCCTGGTGAATCTTAATGCCTTGAACTTGCCCCGAGGAGCTGGGTCACATTGTAACTATGTGCAGAGTATTTCAAATAGAAGTGATGAGCTATGTTTCTCTACCGAGCAGAAATGTAGAATAAATCTGGATGCCTTGCCTTAGCTTAAGGTAAAATGTTAAAAAACAAAATAAAACACAATCCTTTGTATCTGCGTACTGCATTTGATTAAATAAAAGCAGAATTTCTCTATAGAACTGGAGTATAGACAGACAGCTTGGAAAATTGCAAAATGATGAATTCTCTGAGGGATAAATAAGAGTTCTCTAATGGAAAACTGTATCTTTTGCCGGTCAAGCTAAACTTGTCTTAACATTCCAAACAAAGTCTTTTTTTCATGCATTAAGGATAACAGAGTTTGTTTATTTTATCCTGAAGAATAAGAGGCTCTATATAGGAATGTTTTTGTTTATTGTTTGAAACAGCCACAGCAAGAAACTGCTTGGCCATGACAGCCTACCAAGCCAAGGCTCTGCAGGGCTCCTGGGTCCTCTGGACTGCCACGCCCTCCTCTCCGTCAGACCCCGCCCCGGGCGCCTGCACAGTCAGCGTCAACTAATGTCTGTTCTCACCTGTTTGTCTTCCAAATATGTACGACATCAGGATCGGTGATTTTTTTGTTCTCAGCCTGGGCGTCCAAAAAGTCAAAAAAGTACTTTATAGCAAACGGGGCTCTGCTGTTAGGTAAACTCCAAATGCTTCTAAAAAGTTTTTCAAGCACAGAGTGGATTGCCACCTAAAAGATACAGAACATGGGCTGAGGAGGTAAAACAAACAGGGCAGTGGTTCTGAAAACACGGTGGAAAATGAAGTCCAAGCTCAGAGAAAATGATGTGCAAAACAGCAAAATGAGCTGAAGGGAAGCCGGCGAGGCCAGCACTCGCAGTCCGGCCGGTTTGGATTTGGATCGGAAGCCTCTTGCTGATAACAGTACTGTTGAGTCGGGAGGAAGGATACTGGAAATCTCTAGCAGTAGAATGCCCGTTGTAGGGCTGTGTACATAAACCAAGAAGCCACGGATGTCTGGCTTTTATTCGTTACGCTCAGCCTGGAAACACTCGAGTGACGTCGCTCTGTTCCCAGAATCTTTCCTGTTGCATGTATTTCTATCATGGAGCTTCACTGTGTGCTTTCTGAAGCATCTGAGTGTTTTATAAGAGCCCAACAGGCAGAGCTCTGTGGGGCAGATGAGAAAATCCAGAGGCACTGTCTGTCCTTACCCACTAAACAAGCCCCCTCAGCCCCATGCAGCCTCTGCTGTAAACGGAAGGGGCTTGCCCAGCAGTTGACAGGGCCGGGTGTGGGTAATGGCATATATGTTGCCAGTCATCACCCCGGACTCCCGTTAATCCCTCTAAAAGCCAGATAAAGTAAAATTTGCTCCCAGTTTGGTATTCTACTTAACGTTTACAAAGTAACACTTTTATATGTGAACAGAATTCTTAATTTTAAAAGGGAAAAAAAATTGGTAAGATTTACTGGCTCTGTAGTCACTGACTCCCCCACCCTTTCATTTTATTTGCAATTCAAAGAGGGAATTTTATTGCTCATCCCTAATAACAAACAAAAAAGAGTAATTATGCTGTCATCCTAAAAAGCAGTAGTGAACTGTGGCTAAAGGGACTGGGAACAATATTAAATCCCTGATTGAAGATGTTACAGGAGAAATTTGTAAAATGCTGTTATCTCTGCACTTTATAAAAAAGAAGAAGGGGGCAGGAAGTGTTTATAATTTAAACTTTCATTCTGCATTGCTAGAAGGCACCGGAGATTTGTAACATTTTCACACTTCAGTGGAAATTAAGTCAAACATATTATACACCCCCAGGTGGCCGGAAAAAGCACTCCCTGGCAGTGTGTGTACCTTGGTCGACAGCAGCTTTGTCAGATACATTTCTTTCACTTTGAACTTGTGCTTCCCTCGATGTCTCTTTCCTTGCACGTCTTGGAATGCTTCTGAATCCGGTAAAATCTAAAGGGAGACAGAGCAGAAGCATCACCCAGAGGCCGGTCTTGCTGTGAAAGCATCAGATTCAGCAGGGAGCACAGAGGTGAAACTCACCAAATGGCAGTGGTCATCCGAGTATTCCACATCTGAACGCCGAGGGAGAGAAAACAGCCCGTTAACACCAGAACCTCGGGCGCACTGGCCTTCTCATAAAATGTCCCGTTTGCGCTATGCAGAGTGTATCTGAGCTCGTCATAGCTACATTTTCGAAACCCTTGCTGTGTCTCAGGACCTTCAGAACAGATTGGAAGGGAAGCAGGTTCCCTGTCCCTGGAAGCGTGGAAACTGGCTGCGATCACTTGCTGATCATTATCAACTACACCCAGGGGCTAAACGCATCTGGCAATGAATAAGACAGATCGAGTTCCTGCCCTAATGAAATTTACATCCTAGCCAAGGAGAGAATTTCATGTACTAATTACACAATTATTTCATTACAATTGTGATAAGGATTGTGAAGAAGAATTACATGCCAAGAACGTATATAACAAGGGCCTGACCTAGTCTGGGAGGTTTCCCTGAGGAAGGGAACCTATATGGAGCTGAACCTAAATGTGTGGATAGAGTTAGCCAGGTAAATGGAGGAAAAAGGACAGGTGCAAAGGCTGTATAAGGTGAGAAGGAACTTGACCCCTTCTAGCATCTGAAAGAAGGGCATTAGTGGGGCTCACAAAGCAAGCGGGAGAGGGCAGTCTTATAAGAAATGTGGCTCTAAAGGGTGCTAAATGGAGGGGAAGAAGGACTGGCTTTTTGTTTTGAAGATCAGAGGGACTCCCTGCGCTGCTGTTGCCTCTCCTCTTGGCTGTCTGGCTGCAGGCTCTGGAAGTAGGTGCTGGATCCTCAGGGCTGGGTTGACAGAGGGAATGATGGAAGGGCAGAGGGGCAGGGTTTTGGAGGGATTAAAATAATGGCTCTCAGCTGGACTGGGCAGGAGGCAGGAAGCAGATCCCCAAATAACAAGCTCTGCAAAAGGCACAATCTGAAGTGTGAGACACAACCCTTCACTCTACAGCACCAGCACACCGATGCCCCGCAGCCAGAATGACGCCACCTGTGCAGGAGGCTCCTCTCGCTCCGCCTGAGGGAAGCTGGACGGTGTCCTACCTGTCCATTTCCCCGGGAGCCCTGCATTTCCTGTGTGAACTGGCCTGCGCTGCGCCCAGCAGGCTCCTAGACCTCCACCTGTGAGAGCAGCCGGGCAGGCCAGCCCGGCACCTGAGGGCTGAGGACTGGCTGTCTGTCTGGAACTGGACACGGCAGCTTTCTCAAGGCACCACCAGTGTTCTCTGCCCAAGGCTAGCAGGAGGCAGAAGAGAGTTTAGAGAGTGGCCTAGTGACTCTCCCATAAACGCTGCCCCTTTAGTTCGCCTCTCCTCCACGTTCTGGGAATTTTGCAAATGCTATCGTCAGCCATCCTGCTGAGGAGCTGGCAAAACGCTCCAAAGGTTGCATCTGCCCGAGGTTAGTGCTGGGCGTCCCACTAACCACTGTTCACAGGGTCCTGTCCTCCTTGCAGGGCTCACATCTTAGGGCGAGAAACACACAGAAATGGCTGTTCTCTGCTTCCAGGGAATTAAGTGGCAAGAGCTCAGCCTCCCCTCTGGGCCACACATCTGATACTCCACGGCTGAGTGAGAACAAAAGATTGACAGTGTGTTGGTTACCTGACGTAAAATTTGCTATCTTCTTAAAGACTTTTATAGTGGATCCATTTGATATCTGAAAGCAAAGATAAAAAAATACATATGAGTTTTCAAAACTTAATGTATTTCTCAGTTTCACCCAGCAATTAGATGGCTGGCTGGATTTTATAGTCTCACTTAGTAAATCAAATACTCATAAGAATTCTTATATTCCTGACACTGTGCTAGAAGATGGAGCTAAATGATGAGCAAGACACTGTCCTCAAGGAGCTCCCAGTCCTGGAAAGGAGATAGACAATGCAACAAGAGGCAAGGAGGCCAGTGCCGGAAGGGGGAGCCCAGATGCCGCGGGGCCAACAGGAGGCGGCTGGCCTGGGAGAGGGAAGAAGCTGGGTTCCTACCGTATTAATGAATGCTGAGCCAGGTTTTCACAAACTGGCATATAAAGCCAGTGTCTACCCCGACATTGAGCAATTTCCCACCCAGGGAGACACCCAGCAGAAATCAGCACCTGTCCTGACAGTAAACTATTTGTAATTGCTGCATACTGGAAACAACCCAATATCATCAACAAAATGAATAAACACTTTGGGATACAACAGAATATTATAAAACAATGAAAATAAGCAAGTTAGTCCTGGCTGGGTGGCTGAGTTGATCGGAAGGCAGTCAGGACACACACAAGAATGAACCAATGAGTGCATAAATAAGTGGACTAATAAATCAGTGTTTCTCTCTCTCTCAAATCAATAAATACATTTTTAAAAATTAAAAATATTAAAGAAAGTGAGCAAATTACTGCCACATGCCGCAGGGATGACCTCACAATGATCTTGAGCAAACAAGCCCAACACAAGGAATACACACTGTGTGACTCCATTCACATAAAGCTGAATAAAACAGAACTATGACATCACAAGTTTGGAGAAAAGAACAGGGTGGTGATTGGGAGGCCCAGGCTTCTGAGGGACAGAAATGTCCAATTTCCTGACTTGAGTAGCAGTTATGGAAGGAGCTAGCAATAACTCATCAGCAGTGCACTTATGATTTGTTCTCGTTTATGCAGGTGTCATAGATATGTGTGTGTATATACACACACACACATTTTATATATATATGTATATACGTGTATATACAGACAGTCCTCGGGTTACGTCGGACTCGATGTACATTGTTTTGTGGTTATGTCGCCATCTCCCATTTGTTTATAAAAAAAATTTCCATCATTTCAATATTTGTACATACATGTTTTCTGTTTAAAATTTTTTTTACTGTTTCAGTTCACTACTGCTGTGTATGTGCTCTATGTGAGTGACATAGGTGCTTATGTAGGTGGGTTCCAACTTATGGCAAAAATTGTGTTACGTCACGCCATAGGAACAGATCTCCAAGGTAACTTGAGGACCTACTGTACATACACACACATTTTACATATATGTATATATGTGTATATGCATACACACATTCTTCTATATAATAAAGAGCTAATATGCTAATTAGACCAGATGGTGGAATGACCTTCTGGAATGATCAGTGGGCAGGGGGTGGGGCTTCAGGGCCACGAGGCAGCTGTGGCTGTGAGGGTCAAGCCCCTTGCACAAATTTTGTGCATTGGGCCTAGTTTTATATATATGTATATACGTGTATACACACACACACACATATCTACACTAATGTACACTAATAAAAGAGAAAAATGCAAATTAACCATCACTCCGCTATACCCACTAGCCAATCAGGAACGAGTATGCAAATTAACCTAACTAAGATGGCGGCGGCCACAAAGCTGGAGTGAGCAGGAGGCTTGGGTTGCCCCAAGCTTCCCGCCTGCTGTGGCTGGCCCTGGGCTCCACTAAAGGCTACAAAATTTCAATTATAGAAGATAAATAAATCCCAAATACCTGCTTCCAGCCTGCCCTGGCCTCCACTTCAGGAGGCGCTGGAAAAAAAAAAGAAAAGAAAAAAAGGAGAGGAGCTTGGGTCACTGGAGAGGCATGGCCAGCCTGAAAATGTCCCTCAGTCCCTCACCCAGGCTGTCCACACCCCCATGGGGTGAGGGTGTCTGCTGGGGGGCTTGGCCAACCTGCAAACAGTCATCAGCCCCTCACCCAAGCTGGCCAGCCACCCCAGTGAGGACCTCCACCCTGATCCGGGACCCCTTCAAGGCAAACCAGCCAGCCCCCACCCATTCACCTGGCCTCTATCCTATATAATAAAAGGGTAATATGCAAATTGACCCTAACAGCAGAATGACTGGGAATGACTCGTCACAATGACACACACTGACCATCAGGGGGCAGACGCTCAATGCAGGAGCTGCCCCCTGGTGGTCAGTACACTCCCACAGGAGAAGCTCTGCTCAGCCACAAGCCAGGCTGCCAGCTGCCCGCACAACAGTGGTGGTGGGAGCCTCTCCGGCATCCTCAGCAGTGCTAAGAATGCCCAACTGCAACTTAGGTCTGCTCCCTGCTGGCAAGTGGACATCCCCCGAGGGCTCCTGGGCTGCGAGAGGGATGTCTGACTTCCAGCTTAGGCCTGATTCCCTGGGGGGAACAGGCCTAAGCCAATAGGTGGACATCCCCTGAGGGATCCCAGACTGCGAGAGGGCACAAGCCAGGCTGAGGGATCCCCCCTGAGTGCACAAACTTTTGTGCACTGGGCCTCGTGTGTGTGTGTGTGTGTGTGTGTACATATCTAATTTAATAAAAGAGTAATATGCAAATTAACCCTCACTCCCTTACACCTAAGCCATGCCCACCAGCCAATCAGAATGGTGGTATGCAAATTAACCTAGCCAAGATGGAGGCCAGCAGCCATGGAACTAGAGCAAACAGGAGATGGAGGAAACTGCCTGCCTAGGCCAGCTGTGGCCTCTGCTCAAGGCAACAAAGTTTCAATTATAGAAGATAAATAAACCCCAGAAACCTGATTCCAGCCAGCCTCACTGGGACCTTGGGTCAATGGAAGCTGTGGCCAGCCTGCAAACAGCCCTCAGTCCCTCACCCAGGCTGGCCAGGCACCCCACTAGGGACCCGAACCCTGAAAGTGCTGTGGGCAGCCTGAAAACGGCCCTCAGCCCCTCACCCAGGCTGATCATATCCCCATGGAGTGTGGGTCCCCACTGGCAGGCTTGACCAGCCTACAAACAGCCATCAGCCCCTCACCTAGGCTGGCCAGGCATGCCAGCAGGTGGCCATCCCCCAAGGGGTCCCAGACTGTGAGAGGGCACAGGCCGGGCTGAGGGACCCCCCAAGTGCACAAACTTTTGTGCACTGGGCCCCTAGTGTGTGAGTGTGTGTGTATTTATATATTTTTGGGTAATCTTCACCTGAGAATATTTTCCTATTGATTTTGAGAGAGAGTGAAAGGGAAGGGGAGAGACAGAGAAATACTGATGTGAGAGAGACACATTGATTGGTTGCCTCCTGCAAGCTCCCTGACCAAGGCCCAGGGATCCAGACAGCAACTGAGGTACGTTCCCTTGACAGGAATGGAACCCTCAACCCCTGAGTCTGGGGGCCAATGCTCTAACCACTGAGCACCGGCTAGGGGAGGTGTCTCCTATTTTAAAAGGAAGCTTGTAAAACCATAAAAATTGCATGTACTTTTAAATAAAAAATTTTAAATTTAACTCTTACTTACAGAAAAGTACCTAACATTCACTAATATAAAAGTACTAGAGGCCTGGTGCACAAAAATTTGTGCACTCGGGGGGAGGAGTGGTCCCTCAGCCTGGCCTATGCCCTCTCAAAGTCTGGGACCTCTCGGGGGATGTCCATCTGCTGGCTTAGGCCCACTCCCAGGGTGATCAGGCCTAAGCTGGCAGTCAGACATCCCTCTAGCAGCTCAGGAGCCCTTGGGGGATGTCCACTTGCCAGCAGGGAACAGGCCTCAGCTATAGTCAGACATTCTTGGCACTGCTGAGGAGGCAAGAGAGGCTCCCACCACCACCACTGTATTGGCAGCCTTCAGCCTGGCTTGTGGCTGAGCAGAGCTCCTCTGTGGAAGCACACTGACCAACAGGGGGCAGCTCCTGCATTGAGCGTCTGCCCCCTGGTGGTCAGTGTGTGTCATAGTGATCAGTCATTCCCAGTGGTTCTGCTATTAGGGTTAATTTGCATATTACCCTTTTATTATATAGGATACAGTTCATTGAATGTTCACTCAAGTATATATCTGTGTAACCAGCACCCACATCAAGATATAAAATTAGATTTTCAAGGTCCTGAGAAGTACCTCCATTTCCCTTCCCAGGCAATAAAGATCCCTTTTCTGACTTCCATCATTATTGATTAGTTGTATCTGTTCTTGAACTTCATATAAATCAGCAGTTCTCAACCTGTGGGTCGTGACTCCTTTGGCAGTCCAAAGACCCTTTCACAGGGGTCGCCTAAGACCATCCTGCATAGCAGATATTTACATTACGATGCATAACAGTAGCAACATTACAGTTATGAAGTAGCAACGGAAATAATTTTTTGGTTGGGTCACAACATGAGGAACTGTATTTAAAGGGCAGAAGGTTGAGAACCACTGATCTAAATGGAGTCACTCAGCATATATTTGTGTGTCTAGCTTCTTAGGGTCAATATTAAGGTCTGTGATGTTTACCCGCATTGTTGCAGCTTCCAGCAGTTTGTCCTTTTAAAAAATTACTGTGTATTATTCCATTGTGTGAATATACTATAAAAAATTGCCGTACCATAAAAGTAAAGGGGTACTGACACATGCTACAACATGAATGAATCTCAAAAACATTATGCTAAGTGCAAGGAGACAGCCACAGAAGACCATGAGGGTGTGATCCCATTTATACTAAGCATCCAGAATAGGCAGACTTCTATAGACAGAAAGTAGATTTCTAATTGCCTAAAGCAGGGGTTGGAGGAATGAGGAGTGCCTGCTAATGAGTTCAAGGTTTCCTTTTGGGGTGATGAAAATGTTCTAAAATTAGACTGTGGTAATGATTATACAATTCTGTAACTGTACCACAACCCATTGAATTGCACGCTTTACAAAGGTGCGCTTTATGGTATATACATGTTATCTCAGTAGAGCTGCTAAAAAATTGCTGCAGGTTTAAAAGGTAACGTTTGACAAGCAAATGGTTTTACTCCATTGACACGCTATTGCAGTGTCGTGTGCAGCCTGTTTTGAAGATAAAGAGGAGCTCTCTCACCCAGGGCCCTTTGGGACTGGGGAACCCAGAGCCTGGTGGCTTCTAGTGTACCCCTCCCACCCGGCCCCAGGACCTGGATGCTCAGAGGCAGAGGCGGCCTCCATCCTTAGGAGAAGCAAACTGCTCAGAGGGGCGGAGGGGCTGCTCCACAAAACAGAAGAGGCAGATGGGGTCATAGCAATCCTCACCTTCAGCTGGGGACTGTGGAGGGAGAATGAACCCTGTCCTTTCTGAGCATCATTAGCTAAGTGCTTCCCCTCTGCTCTAAAGCTCTAAGGCTGTTTTGATTCGAATACTAATTTGGACCTGGCCTTCCCCAGTTTGGAAAAAAGCAGAAACTTAGGATTTCTCTTCTGGCCTGTTACATGGTAGTTATCAGCACGTACAACCCTGCTTAGCAAGCACAGGGGATGAAGGCCTAATTTTCAGGTTGCACCCACAGAGGCAGGAACACCGAGGGAGCCAGCCCTGGAGAGGCCCCAGAGCACAGCTGTCCAGCCAGCTGTGTCCTGCCAGCCGCTAACGCTAGGCCAGCGGCCCCAATGGCCGGTGTTCCCGAAAGCTTGTGGGGAGTGTTCTGGGCAGGAGCTTCTGGGCCTCAGGCCTCTGTGAAGTGTCTCAAATGAGGATTCTGGACTCTTAACTTTGACTCTGCTGTTATTACCAAACGTCCTCTCCTTTCCCCTGAGCCCTCCATTGTTTTCTGGCTGATTTTTTCAATTATCCTCCACATTTGATGCACTTAAAGTGAACTGCGTGCAGGCACCCGCCTAGCAATCCTCCAGCACTGAGTATTGAGACGGTTTGAAAATAGTTACAAACTCCTCCGCGTGAAGACCTGGATGTGCTCTGTTTCAGGGCCAGTAGATACCTTTTAATAAAAGGAAGCTGGTGATTCATTCTGGGTAACTGTCAAAGGATGAATCCCAAGTGGATCCCGCGGAGTGTTGAGCCAATACTGTTGCTGTCAGACGCTTCGCCCTCGCTCCATCATCACGAAGGCCACGATGGCCTGCGCTAGGGAGCGCTGCCCGAAGCTCAGCCATCTCCTCAGGCGCCGGCAAGGCCCACTGGCCCGTGCGTGGCAGCGAGGGCGCGGACACAGCGTGCCGTGCCAAGGAGACTGTGCTGGGAAAGTATCTCCCGAGAGCAAGGGTGAGAGCACTTGATGAGTGGACGAGTTGTGCGTGTTGAGCAGGGAGTGTGTGAGCGCGCTGCCCACTTTCACAGCTGCTCTGGGCGGGGCGGGGCACTCCCCATGTGACACTGAACACCGCTGTACAGGTGTGGGGAGGAGGGTCATTTTGTATTTCGCACAAGTCAGCTGCTACCTAGTCGAGGTCAGGAAGGCCTTTTTGAAAAGCGCCACAGAACCCTAAGTGTTAAAAGTCTACGCTGTTTGTTCCATCCGAGGGGCTCCCAAGGCTTTCCTAAAAGTGAGTCATTAATCTTCCCGTGTCCTGTGAGGCAGGAGCACCCTCTGGGCTCCCACTTCAGGAGTGAAAACCAAATTGAATCAAAGGAAGATTAATGCCGCCGGATGGGTCTGAGGCAGGAATAATCCTCCAGCTCAGAGCAGCACTGGTCCACACGGCAACCTCACACCAAGTCCCTCCCATCAAGTCCCTCCCAGTCCTGCGGTGCCCCGGTTTGATGTGAAGACATGGCCACGGCCTGCCCCTGGCGGATGTGGTGGAGACGGACGCTCATGTTTCCACCACCAGCACTGGGAGAAGGGACCCACGTCTACAATTTAAGGTGACTCTTGAAATAACAGAAAACTAACGTATCCTCCAAACCATTTGCAAGTGAAGGTGAGATTTCTTTCGCTAAAGTGCTATATGGCATAAGTTGAAGATAATTCCATAAAATGGATTTTCTAGAAATATAAGCTTGAGCTTTATGTAACCTTATGAAACTGACATTTTTATAGGTAAATATGGCCCAATATTGACCATTTCATATGGTTTAGCCTAAATGGGAGGCTGGAATTTCCACCTAAATATTTTATGGGAAATTATGAATAAAATATTCATATTTAATTCTGAATGTCGTCTGAAATATAATTTTTCCTTAAAGAACAAACCTGAAAACACAATAATCAATATAAATCACCATGTGGAAGCCTTTGCTGGTAGCTCCCCTTCCTCAAACAGCGTCATGTGAAAATAATTCTGTTCAACTAGCTTTGTCCCACAGGCACACGTCAATACCACTCGCCCATTTCCTTCTTAGCTCTTCTCACTGACACCCCAAGGCCGGAGGCAGATGAAAAAGGAATATTTTCTCCAAGGGCCAGAGGGGTGATCTTGCTCAGTCCTTCGTGGCGGGCGGCGGGCTCATCAGAACATTCTCAACAGACACATCAAACCACACACTCAGTGCCTGGCAGCCTGGACAGGCTCCAAAGGGTTCTCGACACGTGGAAATGCTCCCTCTGTGTGCCTGGGATTACCGGGCCAGGTAGCCACGCCCCTGAGGACTGTTGGAGAGAAGCTGAGCTGGACCCCAGGAGGCAGTGTGGCCTCCGGCAGTGCCGAGACTGGGACCCTAAGTGCTCCGTGCCCGTGAGGCTGGCCTGGTCAGCTCTGGGCCTGAAGGAGGCGTCCCTTCTGATGAAGGCAACTATGGTGTCTTCGAGGAATGATGTTAAAGTGAGATTAGAAATAGGGAAGCATTCCATAAACCCACAGACGTCAGATCACTGAAGGTTTGGAGAGAAGTTACCTTATGAACTGACATCAGAAAAGGTTACTACCAGGGCCTCTCCTGAACTGCCCGGCTCTCCAGCCAGGCGGCCCCAGGGGCGGGAGCTTGGCTGCAAGCCTGGTTCTGAGCAAGGGCACCCCTCTGGCCCGAGAAGAGCGCTTCCAGCCTTGGGGCATCAGTGAGAAGAGCTGTGTGACTGCGGCCAAGTGTCTGAGCCTCTCTGTGCCTCAGCATGGGAATGAGGAGACCATCTGTCCAGTGCTCAGTGTACAAGCAGCACTGCACATGCTCCTTAACACACATCGAAAGTCATGCACGCTGTATGAAGCCTTTAGAGACAGTCCAGCCCTTCATTAGTGCCCAGAAGACACGCCTCCCTCACCACCAGGACTCAGCGGACCCGTGGGACAGTCCTGTGAGCTTTAAATGTCATTTGCGTGACGGCTTCAGCATTGGCGGTGACCACTTCACCTGTTGTGAAGAACACTCTTCAAGGACACGGTGGTTACATGTCTTTTCTGCCCTTCAAAACCTCACAGCTCAGAATGAGGGGTGCGACCCGCAGAGAAGGTTTCCTGCCGGCCATAGCTCTGTCCTCTGCACAGCAGGGTGTGGGTGCGATGACTGGGACAGCAGAAGAATCAGGGGTGGGGACGGAGTGAGGCGGAGAGGGCAGGAGTGCAGGTGAAGGGAAGAAGGCCTGGACCCAGAGAGCCGTCTCCAGCCCCCACACGTCCATATGCTCCCAAACACGGTGTGGTCCCTCCGCAGGAAACGCACCCCACACACGGCCACGGCTGGAACAGAAGCACGCGGAGGACTTAATTACAGGGAGAAGGGTGCCTCCGGCTTAATGTGTCGGTGAGGATGTCGGCTCTCCCTCACCGGCTGCACAGGACAGAAGGAGACAGGAGCAGAATCGCCCGCCTCTGTGTTCATCTGATGGAAACCGCGGGTAATAAAAGCGCCTTCATCTGACGGTGGTTGTGAACGTGGATCGGGCTCCTGCATGCGGACGGTGGGGGCACAGCTGCCGCTGCTATCACCGTGGAAAGCAGTCCTGCTGATGCCCAGGGCGGCCCGGCTGCCACCCACTAGGTGACAGGACGCTGGAGGCCGCGGGCACCTGGCCCAGGAGAGGCTCTATTTTGGCTGTGCCCTCAGGTGCCCTGTAGAAACCTGTTCTTCAAACATACAGACAGCAACTCCTTCAGAGGAGACCAGCTGCACTCTGTCTGCCCCGGGATAGAGCAAGCGGTGCAGCAGCGCAGGCCCCACGGGGGATGAGCTCAGGCAGGAGGCGGCGCTGGCCTCACGGACGAACTTTAAAGCCTAATTTGGGCTAATGGGAGGGAGGTGGCTCTGAATCTCTACAACTCCGGGTTAGACACCATTTTTTCAATAAAATACAGTTTTTTTTGCTTTCAAGCACTTACAGTGAGACTCAAACTAGGCCACTTAAGAAAATGAATAAGGGTGATAATTAGCATCTTGTCGCTTTGGAGGGAAATTCGAGTGCTGAGGAGATATTTTTCTTTAACGAGAGGGCGTCAGCCAGCCCTGTCGAATTCCTCCAAATTCTGGGCCTGCGGTGTGCTGCGGGGTGGCAGAGGGTGGCGGCGGGCACTGCTTTCTGAGCGGTCTTTGGGAAACGGCATTTGAGGTGTGCCATGCATGGAGCTCCCGGGCCGATGACCTCCGCTCCTTCAAGCGCTGTCTTTCTTGCCTTATGGCTTAGCGTTTTTAAACAAGGAGAATCCTTTAAGCCCTGTGTCCTCATCGTGTCATTTATTACCACCATGTGGTGACGCTGGGGTATGAGGCCAATAAATCATTTGGACGGGGAGTGACTACAGGCCAGATTAATTTCATTATCATCCCTCAGCAGATAGGTGTCTAGCACGGCCGGTGTCTCCAGCAAAGACTGATGTTCTCTATCTCCCGACAGCCTTCCCCGTGCCTTGCAGACAGCTGTGGTGGATCTTCCTTTCCCCGGGCCCAGTGGCCAGTCCTGTCCTACCTCAATGGTGGTGAGTGGCCATACCCCCTTCCCTTGGGACCCACCCCCTGCCTCGAGGTTGCCGGGGGACACCAAGAAGCCTGGCCAGGGCGCCCCTCTCCTCGCACCGCTGAGCAAGGCATGCACATTAGTCAAAAGCAGCGAAAGAGGGCTGTGCTCCTCCCAAACCTGCTGAGACAGGCTGGCCACCCAGACAGGAGCAGAGGAGGTGGCTGAGGGTCTGCAACCTGAACTCACACTGAGGCCCGAACGAGCTCCTCCCCAAGCTCTTCCACCCTCGCCAGCGTCCTTCTCCCCGGACTCCCTCTGAGGCAGTGCTGCCCCAGCGTGGGCGACCAACGGGACACATACTTCCAGAAAGTTCCCTGGGGTTTCTATAATCTCCAAGGCTAAGACCAGCTCTTGACAAGTGGATTCTGAGGTTGGAAGGTCTGAGCCGCCGGAGGGCAGCGCAGGAGCCAATGGCTAATCCACATCTCTCTCTCTGGGTGCCCTCCGCAAAGCTCAGGGGCGGCACCCGCCACCGCCGCCCACAGCAGCTGCTCCAAACTGGGCATGAGACCCACTCAGCAAGGCCCATGGACGAGATGGTCTTGCTCCTGGCTGTCGTCCAGGACACGTATCCCTAGGACCGTCAGCCACGAAGGAAGGAGGCACCCCGACCCTCCAGGTGGCCTGGGAGCTGCTCCTCTGGCTTCATTTCTGAAGGAGCCCCACATCCATGCCTCTGCCCTGCCGTCCCTGAGGGCCTTCGGTCCCTTGCCTGTCTCTCTCCTACCTGCACGGCTGTGTCCACCTCCTGCCGTCTCTGAATCCACCCACTGTGTCCATCCCCAGCGCCACTGTCATTTCCGGTCAGCACCGTCCCTCACCTGAAATCCAGGTTTGCATCCCTTACACCCACGCTCCATGCACAGCCAGCCATTTTCTGAAACACAGCTCTCCCTGCTTAAGCTTCTCCAGTGGCTCCCCACTACTCTGGGGTAAGATTCAGCCCCTGAAGAAGCTGGCTGGGCCTGCGTGATGTGCACCTCCCTTCTCGCCTCTGCCCACCTCTCCTCACCTCCTGGAAAGGCTGCTGTGTGAAATGGTTAAGCCACAGACCCGAGAGCCCAACTGCCTGGGGTCAAAGTCTTGACTCTGCTACTGTAACCACTGGTAAGTTTTTGAGTCTCACTGTACCCATCTATAGAGTGGGTTAATAGCAATACCAACTCACGGAACTATAAGATAGAATGAGCCGAAATAAGGAGAAATGCTAAGGCGAGCACGTGGCACAGAGGAAGGGCTCCCTATAGGTTGGCTATTATGACCTCCCCGACCCCACTCAAGTGTCAGCCAGTCTAAAGGTAGTTTTGTGGAAGAACACGCATGTTCTCCCATCCCTGCTAGATGTGCTGGCACCCCACCTCGGGCTGGTTAAGTTTAGGTCTCAGCTTAGTCATTGCTTCCTTCCCAGCTCCAAGCCACAGCACTGCTCCAGCATATAGTAATAAGGTGTTGCCTCATTACTTGTGTCCTCTCCCCTTCTCCAAAGGAGGTATAGCGGACTGTCACCAACAGGACATGGAGAGCTTCTTCAGAAAAGGTCCGCGGTCTGTCACGGACACTGGAGAGCGGGAGGCTTTGTCCAGCTAAACGACTCCTCTCAGGCTTTGCTGAGGAACATGCTCTGAGAGGCCAGAGAACCTCATAAAGGTGAAGTTTCTCACCTAAACTGCAGGGTGGAGAGCGATCGGCTCACTGGAAGTCAAAGCTTTAGAGCGGGGAACCCGGGGGAAGCCGTAGACCACGCGAGCAGTAATTCACGGGCTCTGCCAAACGAGCAACTGAGGAAAACTGCCCTAAACTGTTCCAGAAAGTGGCTGCGAGTCCCGTGAGCTTTATAAAGAGTTTACAAGGTACCAGAGATGACCTCATCCAGTCGGGCTCGGCGCCAAGGGAGGGGACGTGGGGGCTGAGCCCCGGCCTCACCTCATAGTGGCCGATGGTGTTCAGCTTGGTGATTCCGTCCTCCAGGATCACAGAGGAGCTGTCGATGTCCAGGAGTTCTTTCTGCCGGGTGCCCACCTGGAGCTCTGGAGAGAAGCCAGAAAGAGAGTTTTGCGCGCTTTTAAGATGACCGAGGCATGTTAAGTGCTGCTCTGTCACTTTTGCAAATATCCTATATAATAAAAGGATAATATGCAAATTGACCTAACAGCAGAATGACTGGGAATGACTGGTCACTATGACACACACTGACCACCGGGGAAAGATGTTCAACGCAGGAGTTGCCCCTGGTGGTCAGTGCACTCCCACAGGGGGAGCTCTGCTCAGCCACAAGCCAGGCTGATGGCTGCCAGCACAGCGGTGGTGGTGGGAGCCTCTTCTGCCTCCTTAGCAGCACTAAGGATGTCCGACTGCAGCTTAGGCCTGCTCCCTGCTGGCAAGTGGACATCCCCCGAGGGCTCTCGGGCTGCCAGAGGCTTGTCTGACTGCCAGCTTAGGCCAGCAGGTGGACATCCCCTGAGGAATCCCATACTGTAAGACGGCGCAGGCTGGGCTGAGGGACCCCCCCCACCCCCCGCCGAGTGCACAAATTTTTGTGCACCAGGCCTCTAGTTATTTATAAACTTAATAAAGTGGGAAACATCTCTTTGAACGTTTACAGATGCATCAGCCAGACCGGCAGCCTGAACTGTGTTGTTTGGGTTTTATGTTTAGGCCTGACTTGTAAGACCACTTTCCCCTGAGGCTGTTCCTCAGGGGCTCGGCCTGGAAGTGAAGCCAAATGAAATGAGGGACACCCGAGAGGGACCAGCTCCTCAGGAAACTCCCAGAGCTGCTCTGCACGCTCACCCACGCGTCTGCGCTCCCATCGGGCACCGCCTTCTGTGGGTCCCTGGGAGGGGTGCTGCTGGGCTGCTGTCCCAGAACTCAGGGCTCAAACGCTGCCAGCTTGTGCCCTGGGGTCAGAATGTGGCCCACGGATGTCTGTTTTCTCTTTCTCTGAAGCTGCACCGGGTTTTACTTAATATTTTAATGTCGATTCAGCATCAACATTTAATGACCGGGATGTTGCACATAAAAATTTGGAATCTGCTTTCTCTCTTAAAAAACAGGACCATCTGGCATCACGGGCCAAACAGGCCCACCATCGGTAGCAGCTAGGTGGCGCTGCGCCCTAGATGGCCTGTCTTTCCCCATTAGGCCAGGCCCCACCATTTCCTGTTGTCCTAAAGCAGGCAGGCAGGCCCACCCGTGTTTATACTTCCTGCCCTTGAGCATCTGAGTTTGTGAGCATCTGCCTGGGGTCTGAGCCTTGCTGCTTCCAATGCACTCTAATGGCTGGTGTCTCGGGCTCTGCTCAGTGTCCTGAGGCCAGGCCTGGAGCAGCGGAACATCAGCAGCCTCGCGGAGTCCCATTCCTACCAGACGACTCGGGAAGCTTCTGGCTGGCTTGTCCCGCTCCCTGCCTTCCCCATCAGGAGCCAGGAGCACCTGGTGGGCACAGAGCTGGGAGCGGTGGGAGGACCATCCCCTCCTCCCCCCGCCCCCGGCTCTGTGTGTCATCTCCTCTGCAGTCAGGGCCACTCATGTGTGAGAGGCAGGCTCAGGGCAAGGAAGATGATGGTCCTGGTCCCATTTCCCGGCTGAGCTGCCCTTTGACCCTACACCTAACCAATGTTAAATGCTAAATAGGTCTTCAAGTGCCCAACAGTCCATCCCACAACAGCCAACAGGAGAGAGGCAGAGGAGCGGTGCCCTCTAGCCAGTGGTTCTCAACCTCCTGGCCCTTTAAAAACAGTTCCTCCTGTTGTGACCCAACCATAAAATTATTTTCGTTGCTACTTCATAACTGTCATGTTGCTACTGTTATGAATCGTCTTGTAAATATCTGATATGCAGGATGGTTTTAGGCGACCTCTGTGTTGAGAACCTCTGCTATAGACCCTGCTTCCTTTACAGCCAGGTCATGTAGTGGCTACATGTTTACCTGTTTCCTTCAAATTTGCCCACCCCGTCCCCGGGCCTCTCTCAATAGCCTGTTTGTCAGCAGGTCTGACGGGAGGGTGGGATGGGGTGGCTTTAATTGCTTGCTTAGTCATGGCTACAACTGCACAGGGAGGGGAGATGAACCTGTGAGAGTGTCTGTCACTGCTGTGATTGTACGCTTCTTTCCCGCCCCATTATCTGCTATAAAACCCCGCGACAGTCTCCCGAAAGGGCTGCGTGCAGCTCAACTTCACAATGTTGATGAACATTTGAGCGACGCGAGCCCTGCTAGCCCCCTCACGCATATGCTCCCCGTTGCAGTGTACCAATAGAGCCCGAGAATGGATTCACAGCAGATGCTGCTGGTGCCGGGGGAGGGCGGGCGGAGGAGGCACTCGGTGCAGGACGAGATTAGCAGAGAGGAAGATGACCTTTCTACGCGCTGGAGCCGGCACCCAGAGTCTGAGCCCCCTGCTAATGACACTCGGCACCAAACAAACAAATCAAATGCCAACAGGAAACGCAGCACAGACGGAGGGAGGGTATGGGGTTCACACCTTGTTGTATTTCCTGTTGCAGGGTGAACCCCTTCGGTCTCAGGGTAGCAATCTCACGAATCTGATTTACAAACCTAAGATTTGAAACACCAGCATCTCTGAGGGATTACGATTCCCGGGAAGAATCAGGACGCTGTCAGAGAGCATCACAGTCTCGCGGCCCCTAGAAGTGCCCTCCAGGGACAACAGGCCAAATGAGCGTCAGCAGATGGAGGCTTCCACGCTGGGGGCAGGGAGTGGGGGGGGAGCAGGGTACTCGCAGCGCGCACGTCGCCTTACCAAGACAAATCTCGTTCAGCTGAAGCCCATAAGGAGAGCCGTTCTTGCTGAGGAATGCTTGGAAAATCTTTTCTTTGGCTTGGCCTATGGTGTCACAGTCAAGAACATTGACTGAAATATGCCGAGAGACATCTGCACTGTCGTTTTCCGGGATCTTTTCAAAGACGACGTTCAACGCCTGCGAGCATGTAAACAGGGTTTCGAGTCTGTTAGGTAATTGCAATCTGAAAGGCACTCCTACAAGGCGCGAACTCAGCGAGCCCTACCAGCACCTCCGATGGCACATTAGCAACCACCGCACTGCATTATCCTTTAATCTTTTCCCCATAATCCATTCTTTTCAGGGATAATGAAAAGGAAAACAGAAAGTTAAAACTCTCATTTAGAGCAAGCATTGAATAAATGTATCTGAGAGTAAACTATATGTACTCATAAATATTCTAAAAGTGGTGATTTCTAATTTTATCCTCAACCATAAATTTAAAAAACTTGTTTCCGCAGTAGATGAGGGCAGAGTGGTGATTATCTTTTTACTAACAGAATCAGAGTCCCAGGAGTGAGGTTGCAGGTGACGGGAAAGGTTACTCGGTTCCTGCATTGACCAGGGGGAAGAGGTCACTTTTTAATATGCAGCCTTAGGTGTGGTAACACTCATCGCCCCCTCCAGACTGTTTCCCGAGCCCTCATTAAAGCACTGAGATGCCCACCCTGAGCTATTATCGGGGCATGAATTACTCTGCATTTCAGGGCCATTACTTAATGTGCTGTCAGTCAGCATTCTCCCAGTGCAGCCAGAATCAAACGAACCGCCTGGCTCAATGGTTCAGCGTCGACCTAGGAACCAGGGGGTCACAGTTCGATTCCCAGGCAGGGCACATGCCTGGGTTGCAGCTCAATCCCCAGTGTGGGGCGCGCAGGAGGCAGCTAATCAATGATTCTTTCTCATCACTGATGTTTCTATCTCTCCTCCCTTCCTCTCCGAGATCAATACAAATATATTAAAAAAAAAAAGACTCATACAAACGGGGGAAGGAAGGCCCTTGTGAATGCATGAAAACATCAAGCCAGGGATGTTTCAAAACTAATGTAAGAGCAATTTCAGGTTTATTCTGTCTAAGAACAAATGGACACTTCAAAAACAACAAAGTTTATTTACTGCGGCTCCTTGGGGAAACTGAGTCACGGATGTGTTAAGAGTATTGTATAATTGGCAGAGCATACAGCTTAGAGTCTAAGGCACCTTGGTAACCAAGGGGTCAGAAGACCCGGATAGGGTGTGAAATGCACACTTATTTAAGGTTTTTGAGCCTGGCTGTGATGAGGGAATATAAAATGATTCACTACTGAAAATGTATTAAAAAACGAAAACACAAATGATGTGGAGAATGGGGGTCCTCAGGGTTAACAAATATAAAGTGTGTACACTAACATACTCGGTAGTGTGCCTTCTAGTATGGTTATGAAGATTAAATGAGATGATGCATGTCAAGGGCCTGACACAGGGCCGGGCTGCTTGAGGATGGCAATAACAGGGATAAGGCATTTCGTGTAACTTACTGCAATCATTACTATCAGCATTAGAAAAGAGAGTGGCTGCGCACACAGGACTCTGACCACAAGCTCAGTGTCTGTCGGAGGAAGGAGGATGCTGCCGGCAAGCAAAACGGGCAGAACACCTGCTCTAGGGTCAGCCTCCTGGGTTCAGTCCCACCCTAACCAGCTGGTAACCTCTCTGCAGCTGTTTCGTCACCTGCAACATGGGGATAACAACAGCCAGTGCCTCCCGGGTCCCTGTGACGATGGGCTGAATTAACGATGTAGCACCTAGAGCAACGCCAGGCTCAGGGGTGCTTGGGGTGATACGACTTGCGGACCAAGGACATGGACAAGGGGCTTCTGAACTCTGGGGCAGTTCTCAGGAGCGTGTCTTCTCGTCATTGCCTCTAAATCTTGCCCCCACAATCCTGTTTCCAATTATGCAACGGTACGCTTGGGCCCAGTGCTAACCACATGAGTTAGGACTCTGAGTCGGCGGCTCTGAACTCTGAGGTTTGGTGGTGAGCTCAGTCGGGTCTGTGTGAGTTCCTCCTGGACCGGAGTTGCTCCCTTGCCTGCTCTCAGAGCACATCCATGTGTGGGCCAGTCACCCCCTGCAGGGTACGCGGAACACCTCTCTGCTCACAAAGCCCAAAGGACTGGACCGGAGAGCAACAGGGAGTGCCTGGCGGAAGGGCAGCTGGGCTGTGGGGCAGGCTGTCCAGGAGGAACTGACATGGCGAAGTCTCAGGCCGCTCCCTCCCTCCCTCCCTTGTTTACCCAAGTGCATTTTAAGACATTCTTTTTAAAATCACAAGATCCTGGGGAAAATGTTGTCTAATCCTCATCCTCATTTTAGAGTGAGGAAACTGAGGCACAGAGGGGCCAAGTGACTTGTGCCAGGGACACAGCTCATAAGTGGCAGAGCCAGAAGTTGGTGCCTTGAACCACTGAGTGGCAGGCCCCCCTCCCACCAGCCTCCTCCCTCGCTCTCCTGCTCCCCGCTGTGGCCCCCAGGGACCCCGTGTTGGCTGAGGCTGTGAGTGAGGTCCTACGCTATCCCAGCACAAACAGGGTTTCAGAAAGGGCAGCAGGGTAAATGCGAGTCCTGCCCACTAAGGTCTGCGCAGACTTGCGCGTGTCTCCCCATGTCCCCCTCCTGTGGGCTCCGCATGGGGGGTGGCGGTGGTGAAGCTATTTCACAGGCTTCCACAGCTAAAGGAGAAGGAAAGCACCTATCATCAAGCCCAGCCCTTACACAGTTTGATGGGTATTTGTGAAATAACACTGTGTGACTACCTAAAGGGCACTATTGTCTTTAACAAAACAACGCTTTATAGGCAATAAGTGTTCTTAAAAACATAACCAAAAGGCAAAGAAATCTTAACTGGATGTAAAATAATGTGAACCAGGGCTGCTTCCTCAGCTGGATGGGGAAATAGGGAAAATGAGTGTAGAGTCCACAGGGAATTCCGAGAGCACATGCAGATGCAAATGGATCTGTGTACATTTCTCATGCTGTTAACACTTACTATTCAACAGCAGTTTCCTAAAGCAGAGGTGTAATCAGGCTCAGAGGGGCCCCGCCTCGTCACCCCACCCGGCCCTGAGGGCCAAGTCTCCGCTCCCCTTCCAGACCCAGAACAGAGTCTTCCCCTTCCAGACCCAGAACAGAGTCTTCCCGTACCCTCCTCCTTGCTAGGGGCTGGGTGTCGGAGGGACCTTAAGGCAGTCCTTGTCCTCAGAGAATTACCTAATTCACACTTTATTTGAGGAGTAAAGCATCACCTGTAGAGCAACATTCAGCCACCAAATGCTGATCACCCTCGGTCAGTGGTCACAAAGAATCGGGCAAAGTCAGGGGGCTGAGGCCCTGCCAGAGGCAGCCTCCCCCCAGCCTGCTCTTTCCAGCTGTGGCGCATGGGGCCAGCCATCTAACAACTCTGAGCTCTGAGCTTACAATTCCTTGCTCCTATCTCCAAGGAGTGATGGGATTCCTAAGTAAGAACAAGTAGCCAGGTCGGCACCGTTCAATGGGTGAGCACTGACCTGTGAACCAGGAGGTCATGGTTCGATTCCTGGTCAGGGCACATGCCCGGGTTGCAGGCTCAATCTCCAGTGAGAGATGTGCAGGAGGCAGCCGATCAATGATTCACATCACTGATGTTTCTATCTCCCTTTCCCTTCCTCTGAAAGCAATGAATAAATAAATAGTAACAACTAATGATAGCAAATTAAGGAGTGCTTCCTGTGTGCCTAGCGCCATTGTAAATGACATGTATTCATATATGTAAATGAACTCAGGAACACAGTCTATCGTGATTCCCATTTTACAGATGAGAAACTGAGGCACAGAGAGGTTAAAATGCACAAGGTCACCCACCAAAAGCACGGTGAAGCAGGCACTCTTAGACACGTGGTGATCCTATCTTTCAAAATATGAAAATGTTTTGTAAACTGAGCATGGTCCAAATCTATGGGATGGTGATTAATTTTTAATACCCACAAAAGGCTAAAGTGCTCTAAAATGTCTCCTTACCAGAAATCTAGCCTTCAGGTAAGAGAAACTTTCTAGCTCTCCCTATTTCCTTGGCATGCAAGTGTCAGCAAAGCCGGGGCAAAAGATATAGCTGGTTGTCCAATCGGCAGCCATAGCTCCTCCTTTGCTCGGGAAGGCCAGGTGTCGACAGCACTGGGCCCAGACGAAGTTAGACTGGTGGCAACTGCCTTCTCCTTCACAGGAGATCAGTCATGTGACCCGTTCTGGCCAATGAGACATAATAAAAGGGGAGAACAGTGCTTAGAGCTGTGGTCGCTATTTTGTGACTAGGAAGCAAGGCCTAAAGGAGCATGAAAATGGTGACACTGCTGAGTGGATAGACCAGTCTTGGGCCTACTGACCTTCAGATTTCCTGCCTTAGAATGAAATTCCATGCTCTTACTAGTTCAGGCACCGTTAGTCAAATTTTCTCTTACTTACAGCTAAAGACACCCAAACTGACAAGAGCTGGCCTTGTTGATGCTGTGGCAGATAAACCCATTTACTGACAATCATCTACTTTGCATCTACTATAATGCAGAACATTGCAGATGAGATACAAAGGATAACTTGGCACTGAGCCTGCCTGGGTAGTATTTGAAAACTGGTAGAACTACGATGGGATACACACAACAAAATCTAATATCAGGTAGGAAACAGTAGGTATAGATGAAAGATGAAGTTTCAGAGGTTCAGAGAAATATTACCTCTAGCTAAAAGGAGAAATTTCAAAGGGAGAGAAATCAGGGACGGCTGCATGGAGAAAGAGACATGTGAATTGCATCTAGAAAGAAGCTGCATGTATAGTAGTACATGAGGAAGCCCTGAACCATTGATATACTTGGCTTCAATTCTAATTAAACTGGTGAGCAGCAAGCTTCAATCTTTTATGCAGGCTACTAAGTCAGGAAGTCTAGTTAAAGAATCTCAATTCCTTTGGGTAGAACAGAGGGTGGAGGACTTGAAGAACCCTGTTTGCATTTCCAAAACCACCACCCGCTATTTGAGAGAGAAGCCTTGTACTATTTACAAGTATAGAAACAAAAGGTGAAGAAGCCAACCTTTTCTTCTAATAAGGTTTTAGGTTTCTAAAAATCGCCAGCACTGCTGAGCACTTACCACGTACTTGGAATTGTCTTAAATGCTTTGCTAATTCATTTAATCCTCACAACAGCTCAATGAAGTGGGCACTATTATTAACTTAATGGTTGAAGATACTGGGGCACAGAGAAGTTTAGACATGTGTCCAAGACTGCACAGCTGGTGATGTCATAACTAGGATGTGCCCATGCTCTTAATGTGGAAGCCAGAAGGTCCATAACGCAGTTAACATCTAAGTACAGTCCCAACCTGCCCCAGGTCCTCGGGAAGTGCCTCAGAGAAGACAGGGCAAGCTCTGCCTCTTCACCTTGGCTTGGCATGAACCCACTCAACCAGACACACCCACAGGCATTTTCATGGAGCTCATTTTTGCCCAGAATAAAGATGAGCTTTCCCAATGATGTGGTGAAGTCTGGCCAAGGAGATGAAGTGGGTATGCTCTGTGGCAGTCTCTTGGAAATGGTCTTAAAAGACAGCTGTGACCACCTGTTCCCCTTTCTATAGTCCAGATTACGTCCTGCTGGCTGGAATGTAGAAGGAGGCTGGGAGGTGAGAGAACACTTTAGCCCATGGGGTGACCTGAGGACATGAGAGAGAAGGAGTCTGGGACTGCGAGGATGTCCCAGAGTAGAGGTGCCCACCAGTGTTGGGCTGCCTGCCCCAGAGCTTCATGTGGGAGAGAAAGAAACTTTTCTGTTGCTTAAGCCACAGATATCTTGGGGTCTCCATTTCTTGCAGCAGAACCATATCCTAATGGAGTCAGGAACATGCATCTTGCAAAGAAGGGTTATTACCAGGGCAAGACTATTTGGAAGACACTTGGCCCAGAACCAGAGAAAGACCAGACTGTAAGGACCCTTTTGTACCATGTCACAAACCAGGCCTTCAGGTGGTAGTTGCTCAAGTTTATATTGTGGTCTCCTGTTCACATCTGCCCAGCAGGATATTGTCTGTCCTGGGTTGTAAATGCCCAGATACAGGTAACATTTTGAATAGTAACATAAGCTGTTAATTACCATGGACTCAGCTAACCAACTTGCTGCATCCCCCATCCTATATAATAAAAGGGTAATATGCAAATGGACCCTAACAGCAGAATGACTGGGAATGACGGGTCACTATGACACACACTGACCACCAGGGGGCAGATGCTCAATGCAGGAGCTGCCCCTGGTGGTCAGTGCGCTCCCACAGGGAGAGCTCTGTTTAGCCACAAGCCAGGCTGATGGCTGCCAGTACAGTGGTGGTGGTGGGAGCCTCTCCGCCTCCTCAGCAGTGCTAAGGATGTCCGACTGCAGCTTAGGCCTGCTCCCCGCCGGCAAGTGGACAACCCCTAAGGGGTCCCAGACTGTGAGAGGGCACAGGCCAGGCTGAGGGACTCCCCCAAGTGCACAAACTTTTGTGCACCAGGCCTCTAGTCCTATCTAATAAAAGAATAATATGCAAATTAGGCATCACTCCATCACAAAGATGGCCACCCCGATAGCCACAAGATGGCGGCACCCAGTCTGGCTTAGCCTGCCACTGAAGTGGTCAGGCTTGTTAGCCAGGCAGGTTGTGGGGGAGGCGGGGGCCTGAGGGGTGGAACAGGCGATCAGAAGGGGCTAGGGTCCCCTGCCCAAGACAGGGGCCTTTGCCAGAGGCCTCAGGCATAGGCAAGGGCGGAGCCGGTGATCGCAGGGGGCAGGGGCAGCGTCTGCGATTGCAGGGGTCTGGGAATGGGCGGAGCCGGCAATGCAGGAGTCTGGGGGTCCTCTACCCAGGCTGAAGCCTTGGCCAGAGGCTGCCAGTGGGGCAAGGGCAGAGACGGCTCTGTGAAGCTGGTGATTGGAGGGGCTTGGGAGTCTTCTGCCCAGGCTTGCATCCTTGGCCAGAGGTTACAGGCTTGGGCAGGATTGGAGCTAGGATTAGAGGGGCAGGGGTGGAGCCGGTGATCGGAGTGAACTACAGAGGAAACACCTTTTCTGACTGCTCATTGGCTAAGCTCCCTGTATGCCACTGGTAATATTCTTAGTAACTTGGGTAATAAGAATCCAAAAAGGCGATCTAGGGTTTTTCCACCATACTCTTGGAGAAAAAAAACCGAAGGTCCACTGCTGGAGGGCTGAGAAATGTCATATCCTGCCCTAGCCATTTTGGCTCAGTGCATAATGCCTCAGCCTGGTGACTGCAGGGTCTGGGTTCAATTCTGACCAATGGCATGTACCTAGGTTGCAAGCTCCTCACTGGCCAGGGCCCAGGTCAGGGCATATGCAGGAGGCAACCAATCAAAGTGTTCCTCTCACTTTGTTGTTTCTCTCTGTTTTTCCCTTCTCTTCCACATTCCCTAAAAATCAGTGGAAACATATCCTCAGGTGAGGACAAAAAATAAAATAAAATAAGAAATGTCATATCTTATGAAAGACGTATCTTGAAAATGACTAAAGAAAGCTGTCATTTTTTCATGGTGAAGGGACTGGAGTCTGTGTTGATGAAAACACCTTGGTGACTGGCAGAGGCTGCAGCAGTGGGGTGATGGGGCTGGTGGCTTCCCCTAATTAGGCTGGTTGCCTCCCACAAAGGGAGGCCAGACTGCAGCTTAGGCCTGCTCCCTAAGGGGAGCAGGGAGCGGCCTAAGCTGTCAGTAGTATACCCCCTGAGGGCTCCCAGTATGTGAGGGGGGCAGGCTGGGCTGAGGAACGCCCCCCCCCCCCCAGTGCACAAATTTCATGCACCGGGTCCCTAGTCCTATATAAAAGGCTAGTGTGTAAATTGAATGGTGGAACATCTGGTTACTATGATGCACACTGACCACCACGGGGCAGATACTCAATGCAGGAGCTGCCCCCTGGTGGTCAGTGCGCTCCCACAGGGGAGTGCTGCTCAGCCAGGAGCCAGGCTCATGCTGCACGGCAGCACTAAGGATGTCCAACTGTTGGCTTAGGCCCACTCCCCCAGACTGCAAGAGGGTGCAAGCCAGGCTGAGGGACTCCCCTGAGTGCATGAATCTCATGCACCGGGCCTCTAGTCATCAATCAATAACCAACCAGAAAGAATGATAAGGGGATACTTTCTGCTTAGCAGACCTTAAGAGTCAACAAGATAAAAAGCTCAGATAAGAAAAACTATTATAAACTAGTGACCTGGTGCATGAAATTCGTGCACATCAAAAGAGGATTAATTAGAGGAAATATTTCAATATTGCTATTTGCCTTTTCTTTATAATAGAAGTGTCAAAGATGAAAGAAAATTAGTAAAATGCATATGAAAATCTTCCTCCTGTCAGAGTCTGGGGTGCACCATGGGACCCAGAATCACGCCCCCACCCACTCACGTGTACCTCAAAATCACATGAGATCCAGACCTGGCCGGCCCCCTACATTGGGCTAGATCCAGACCTGGCTGGTCCCACCCTTGTCAAGCCCTGCTGGGCAAGGAGCGCAGCCTCAGGTCCCCCGGCCCAGTGCCAGGGCAGAGGGTGCAGCCTGAGGTCCCCCAGTCTGGGCTGGGATGGGGGGATGCACCTCGAGATCCCCTGTCAGGCCCCACCGGGAGGGGGGCATGGCCTGGCGCTGTGGTTGGGGAGGGGGTACAGCTTGAGGTCCCCCAGCCCAGCACCAGAGCAGGGGGCAGACCTTTAGGTCCCCCGTCAAGCTCCGCTGGGCAGGGGTCCAGCCTCAGGTCCCCTGGCCTAGTGCCAGGGCTGGGGGTGTGGTCTGAGGTCCTCTGTCAAGCCCTGCTAGGTGGAGGGGGCGCGTGGCCTGAGGTCCCCTGTCAAGCCCCCTGGGGGGTGGGCAGAGCCTCAGGTCCCTGCTGATTGTTCATCAAGGCTTGTTATGGGAACTTGGCCTCAGCTGTGGGTGCAGCCAGCTTATGTTATGAAAACCCCACCTCCACTGTGGGTACCACCACCTTTTTGGTGGAGTGATGGTCAATTTGCATATTCCCTCTTTATTATATAGGATAACTACAGGCCCGGTGCATGAACGTCCATGCACTGGAGGGGGGGGGGGGCTCCCTCAGCCTGGCCTGTGCCCTCTCACAGTCCAGGAGTCCTCAGGAGATATTTTTCTGATGGCTTAGGCCTGCTCTGTGTGAGGTGACCAGGCTGGCAGATCAGGGGACTGCACCACCCCCATCACCCAGCTGCTGCCGCTTGGCCTCCCTCTGCAGGAGGCAATCAGATGGGCTGATCAGGGGACAGTGCTGGCCATCACCCTCTCACTGTCGTAGGTCACCACCCTCCCCCATCGCTGTTTCCTCCCTCTGCCTGCTGGCACGTTGGCTGGCCTGGTGCCGCCTGCTTGCTGGCCCCGCCCCCTGCCGACTGTTGGTTTGCATATTACACTTTTATTATATAGGATAAGCAAGCAGAACTGTGCTGGGTGGCACGGCTAGACATCTTACACACATTATATTCTGAGATAGCAAATGTACAAGATTGTGTTTTATGGCCACCTGTTTATAATGAGGAAATAGTTTCAGAGAAGTTGAGTGACTTGCCCAAGGTCACACCACCAGTGAGTAAAGTAGCTGAGCCCTGATTCATAGAAGGTCAGATTCCAAACCTCACCTGTTCTGCACTAACCACACAGCACCTGGTCATACAACCCCCTTCCTGGCTCACCAGCAGCTTTACCCAGCAGCCTTCACACAACATGGGGGTTTCAGATACTGAGGTAGAAAAGAAGGCTTCAGGTGGCTGGAGGAGGAATTGGAAACCGGGGAAGAGGCATTTTTCACACTTTCCCCACACTTTTAGGAGAAAGTGTGATCCAGCTACTTCATTTATTCCTCAACTATAGGGAGTGGCTCTAGAGTTAAGCCTTGACTGACCTGTGGCAGAGCCACAAACAAATCCCAGTTTAGAGGGCAAAGCTCTCTTAGCATAATTAAGCTTGATCTTATGGCTGCCCCCTAGATCCTTCCTGGGTAGCTAATGAGCTGTGGGAGATGCAGCAAGTGCTGCCAAAACTCACAAGAACATTGTAACTATGGTGACCACTACCTTGTTTTTCTCTGACTAAAAAATAAAGCCTCAGCTTGCAGTATAGATCCTTCTCTGTGGCCTCAGCCAGGCACAGGAGATCCACCGAACCCCAGCTATATTCTCTTTGTCTGTCTTTTCTTTAATCCTACGCCCATCCCCACACCCTCAGGCTCACCAAACCCTTGGCTGTGCTGGCACGGCACATTCAACCATATTCCTGGCTAAGAAGGGCAAAGATGTTGCTTCATCCTTCTTGAAACACCTTATAATGCCTAGGAAATAATTTTAAAACAATTTGTTACAAACCAGCAACTTTATCATAATAGGTCTTAGGCCAATAATTACTTTCATTAGGCAAAACCTATAAAGTGTATTTCTAGTGTCATTTCAGAGCCAACTAAAGGTCATGAGGAACGTCTAGTTTTTATACCAGACTGAGAGAGAGAGAGAGAGAGGTAAAGGAAGGGCGGAGATGAGGAGTTCTTGCTGGGGACAGCTAGAGCCCCGCTACATGTGAAGTATTTTATTAAACTTGATTATCCCCAACACGGAGAGAGGCAGTGAGCCACTTCCAGAAGTGCAGCAGAAGCAGTGCAAGCTCCGAGTTAAAAGTGGGAGTCCCAGAGAAGCTTCTGGCCTAAGGTTTTTCTCAAGCTGGAGCCGGCAGCCCTGGGACAACCTGGCCAGTCGGCCCTGCAATGCTGCTCTTGCCTGCGGACCTCCGGCCCCTCCCCTCCTTTTCCTGTCCCACCAAAGATGGAAAGCCCCAAGCTTCCTGGATCAAGGTACTTGGCCTCACAGAACGAGGGTAAGGAGGCCTTTTCCATTTTGAAGAAAAAAGTTTAAGTTGGTTGTGAGACTTCGTCAAATTTCAGTTTCTTACACAAAATTTTCTGTACTTGCTAGCATTTGCTCACACTTATTCATGCTAGAATCACGGAAGAAGCTGTCTGATTACGCCTTGATTGATTTCAGCATTTTAGGTTTAATATGAGTTTTCCAGTGTTTTGTTTTTGGCAAAGTTAGAGTTTCAGACTAATGGAGAGTTGCAGGCAGTTCTGTGCTGTGTCCCCAGGACAGGAAAGAGGCCACGGCGTGTGGGTTGGTGGGAGGGCAGGTTCTAGTTCCTGTTCTCTGTTACATCGAGCTCTAGACTAGGGCTGGCAAACTTTCTGTAAAAGGCCAGACAGTAAATATTTAAGATTTTGCGGCCTGTATGGTCTCTGTTACATCTACTCAACTCTGCATTTGTACAGGAACAGCCACAGACAATAGTAAATGAACGGACAGGGCTGCATTCCAATAAAACTTTACTTATAACCATAGGCAGCAGGGCCATGTTTGGCACATAGGCTGTTGTTTGCTGACCCCTGCTGCTCTAGGTAATAGTAACTTGACATGGAATGCTGACATTGAGAATGCAGAAAAAGACAAATCCAAAAAATGCCTACTATCTCCACTATGATTTGCTATAAAAGTTACCATTCTCTGAAGGACACACGCATAAATAAGGACCCTTAACAATGAAATAGCAGAGTCAAATTTGAGCCATAAAGAAGAAAATGAAATACTTTGTATTTAGGTAACTAAGTATTTTCTAGTTCCATGATTATGGGCGTGAGAAGTGTATGAAGAGGGAAGTCACTTAAGGCGCCCAATTTAACGTTAATTTCTCATTTTCCACTGCTTGCCATCAACTAGGGAATGACTTACCTAAAATGATTACAGAAAATGGTTTCACTTCCTTGATAAGGAAGCTCAGAACAGTAACTATGAAGTTAGTAATGGTTTCAGTATTATCGCAAGTCATAATGAAAATGATTTGCACTACGGTGGAGAGAAAAAGGGAAAAAGAGCTCAAGAACTGTTAATTAACTTCACTGTTTCCCCACAAATGCTGGGAGTATTAAAAACAAGGTTGCTGGAGTGCAAACATCAGGACTTAATGAACAATAGGATGCAATTGAAGAAAGGGGGAATGACTTAATCGGGACAGTGGGTTGTTTAATTGCAGGGATAATGAATCTTCTGGAAGGACAAACTCAGTGGAGCACTGGGAGCTGGGGCGGGGGGGCACAGCTACCGTGGTAAAGGAAGGGCGGAGATGAGGAGTTCTTGCTGGGGACAGCTAGAGCCCCGCTACATGTGAAGTATTTTATTAAACTTGATTATCCCCAACACGGAAACTAGTGGGGGGGAGGGGGGGAGAACAAACTGCTGTGGGCTGCGATCAACCTTTAATAAATCATGGTCGAGGCATGAAGCTTTCTGCAGTCATGTGTCTGTGCTTTCTCAAGAACTTCCAATAATCCTAAAGACCCGCTCGCAGAAACGCGAGGGAGGCGGTGGTGTGCGTGGAGCGCCGCTGCGGGGCTGGGAAGATGTTATCTCTCCGCGGCAGCCACTGGCAGGCTCATTGCCTGGGCATAAGAGTTCAAAAGACAATTTCTCGCCTGACTTTGATTACAAGTCAACCTTCACTTGCTAATTCAGCACACTTGCCACGAGTTACCGGCTTTCCTCATCTCTTCCTCATTACTCCCCTGTGGCAGACTTCCCCGGAACCCAACTCCTCAAGTCTTCACTTGCTGTCCCCAAGTTCCAGGCGATCTGCTCGGCGCGCATCCCTGTGACAGCGCTCAGCGCCCACGCTGCTGCAGCAACAACCGCTGACGTGCCTCACACTTCCCTAACACTTCGTGAAGCAGGGAAAGCCACGGAGCAGCAGGGTTTGTTCCTCTTCCAGCTGTCGAATCCGAATCCCTGGGTAGCAGAGGAAGACTCCAGCCCTGCGGCTGCTAACCTCTGCGGATGGCAGCCTGCGGAGGCCGGGCAGCCTCACTGACCACCAGCCTTGGTAGAGCAGGATGGCTTCTGATGGCAGCAGAGTGAGTGTGACCATGAGACTTTTCCTAGATTTGAGGAAAGACAGACATTTTCCTCCCAGGCTTCAGGGAACAAAGAATTACCTCCCGGAGCCCGTTTGTTAGTACGATTTCATGGAGAAGAAATTGGCAGGGTGTCTCTGTGTTCTAGAAACACCTCACACCTCAGGGAGAACACATCCTAATCTTAGAGGTGTGAAACCTCCTGTTTAGGTTGTTATATGAGGAGCTGTGTTTCTGAGCATTTAGCCAAGTAGGAGTTCGGGGCCTCTTTTCCACGCGTCTGTGCCGTGGCACCAGCCAGCCCTGCACATGGTCAGGAGCTGCTCCAGGTCCCTCTGACTGTCCTCCCGGGAGGGAATTTACACACACACTCACCCCAGTGTGCTCTGCACACCTTGGTTTTCAATTACTTAAACGACCTCGGGCAAATTGAGAAAACTAAGACTTCAAACCACTGGGTGTACCTGCTAGGGAGGGGGGTTAAAGTGAGAATGAGGGGAGGAGGGAGCAAAGAGAGATGATGGTTGGGGAACGTGCCTGAAAGGAATGAAAAACTTTAATTTTTTTTTTAAATTTATCTTTATTGTTCAGATTATTACAGTTGTTCCTCTTTTTCCCCCCATAGCTCCCCTCCTCCCATTTCCCACCCCACCTTCTGTCCTTGCCCCCACACTGTCCTCATCCATAGGTGTACAATTATTGTCCAGTCTCTTCACGCACCCCCAACACCCTTAATCCCCCAAAATTGTCCGTCCACTCCATTCTATGCCTCTGATTCTATTCTATTCACCAGTTTATTCTGTTCATCAGATTTTTTATTCACTTGATTCTTAGATTCACTCGTTGATATATATTTGTTGTTCATAATT
>PVJC01001936.1:0-51027 GCA_004026665.1 Murina feae
GGAAGTTAGACATTCGTGGCTGGGTTGGGGCCTGTCTGGAGTCTTGAAGAGGGGTGAGACCAATGTTGCCTTCAGACTTCCTCTCTATGGGCTGCCTAGCAGACTGCCAGAGGGCAGGTTGGGAGCCAGCCAATTCTTGGTGCCAGCTCACAGGAAAACTTATGACCTCAATGAGACCTCACTAGGGCCTTGTACTAATTATACTAATAATACAATTTGGATTTTGATTTTGACCCTTTCCCCTGTGGGTTTTTCTGTATGCATTATGGGTAATGACATGCCCAAAAGAAAGATAGTTCCTATCAATCATCCCTAAATGCAAATAAAAGTCTCCACCCAGAAAAATCCCTCTGTAAAACCCAGGAATTTAGGGCCATGCTCTCTCCTGTGAGCTCTACCTTCAAGGAACACTCCCATGCCATTCCCTTTCCCCTTCCTTGTCCTCACAGGCACATATCCCTCATCCTCTAAGGGATCCCATGAGACTCTGCAACCAGGTGAGCAATGGGCAGTGGTAGCTTGTTCTGGACTAACTCCCTGAGCCTGTCCCCAAGGCCCCCTTTTTCCTGACTTCCCAGTGAGCTAAAGCAACTCAGTCAATCTCTCTCTCTCTCTCTCTCTCTCTCTCTCTCTCTCTCTCTCTCTCCCTCTCTCTCTCTCTCCCTCTCCCTTTCTCTCTCCTGGCCCACTTTTCTTTTAAAAACTCTTCCCCTTCCCAACCCCATAACATATAAGGCTCTCTAATGTATTCTTGAAGTTGCTGTGGGTATTCTGCAAGTGCACAAAAAACCTTCATGTTCCTTCTATTTTGGCTTTTTTACAGCCTTCTGTTACATTCTGCATTGTATATAAAATCTATTTTAGTTAAATACGTATAAGGTTAAATTCTCTATAAACTTCGTTTTTAGTATGAAAAGTCGATTCATTTACTCAGATTAAAGGTCTACATTGAGGTTAAATGATGGAAAGAAAGAAAAAGAGAATATATACATGGCTGCATTTTATGAGGCACTAGTGTTTTATATATCTGTGCACTCACATTAATTAGGCATGATTCTATACACAGGCAAATGAAATGGGAACATGTCAGAGAGGCCATACAATATCTAAAAAAGTACACAGTGGAATCACATTAAATATATAAGATACTAAAACTATTTAAAAGAGGATAGGGGGAGAGAGGATAGGGAAAGAAGAGTTATATTATTTCAACATTAAAGGTAATTTTACTAGCCATTGCACTAAGTGAATATAAGAGAATCTGCTATTGTATCCATATACCTTATTGGAGCTACAGAATCTACCATATGCTTCTCACAAATCTAGCCTCAGAAAATATAATTCTACACTGAAAATGATCAAAGTAATTGAAGATGGGCACCCAACACTGGCAACTAAACACCAATAAACAACTCCATCCCAAGCTAAAATAAAGAAACAATGACATGTTTCAGTGGTTGAGAAAAACCTCATCCTGTTGGATGTATTTAGAGAGTATATGGTAGAGTTCGATCTGGCACATAAATGTTGTTATATATAATAAGCTAACACCAATGTAAGACGCCACTCAATGTAGACTAGAAAAAAAATGAGTGCTTTTGTAGAAAGGACAGCAAAATTCCTATCTTCGATGTTAGAATTTACAAACATATTTTGAGTCACAGTAAAAAGGATATGATACTTATTTTACAATGACTTCATACCAATTGATATTTCCAATCCTGCCAGCAACAATGTAAACATAATTAATAATCTGAAAGCCATATGCCATCATGTAAAAAAGACAGAATTAATAGACTTTATATACAGTACTTTAAAATGAAATCCAAAGTGAGTTCTCATGACTAAATGCATTTGAAATGGAATGTAATTTAATAAAAGAGAAACATAAAAATTGACTGTACCTCCACTACACCCACAAGCCACACCCACCAGCCAATCTGGATCGGATATGCAAATAAACTGAACGAGGATGGTGGTGGCATGGAGCTGGAGCGAGCAGGAAGTTTAGGTTTCCCTGGCAATGGAGGAAGCCAAGCTTCCTGCCTGCCCTGCCGGCCCTGAGCTCTGCTCAAGGCTACAAAGTTTCAATTATAGAAGTTAGATAAATGCCAGATACCTGGTTCCAACCCACAGACGTGGCCAGCCTGAAAACAGCCATAAGCCCCTCATCCAGGATGACCAGGCACCCCAGCGGGGACCTCCACCTTGAAGGGAGTGTGGCCAGCTTGAAAATAGCCCTCAGCCTCTCATCCAGGCTGGCCACACCCCTATGGGGTGAGGGTTCCCACTGGGGGGGCTTTGCCAGCCTGAAAACAGCCATAGGCCCCTCACCCAGGCTGGCCAGGCACCCCAGCAGGACCTCACCCTGATCCAGGACATCCTTCAGGGCAAACCAGCCAGCCCCCACCCATGTACCAGGCCTCTATCCTATATAATAAAAGGGAAATATGCAAATTGACCCTAACAGCAGAACCACTGCTAATGAATAACTGGTCATTATGACACACACTGACCACCAGGGGGCAGAAGCTCAATGCAGGAGCTTGCCCCCTGGTGGTCAATACGCTCCCACAGAGGGAGCTCTGGTCAGCCACAAGCCAGGCTGCCAGCTGCCTGCACAGCAGTGAAGGCGGGAGCCTCTCTTGCCTCCTTAGCAGCTCTAAGGATGTCCGACTACAGTTTAGGCCTGCTCCCCGCTGGCAAGTGGACATCCCCCAAGGGCTCCTGGGCTGCCAGAGGGATGGATGTCTGACTGCCAGCTTAGACCCGATCCCCTTGGTAGTGGGTGTAAGCCAGCAGTTGGACATCCTCCGAGGGTTCTCAGACTGTGAAAGGGCACAGGTTGGGTTGAGGTACCACCCCGCCCCAATGCATGCATAAATTTTTGTGCACCAGGCCTCTAGTTATATTATAACCTCCAACTATTACTTAAATATTGCTATTTCTGAAATCAAGGAGAGAGATAAAGTCTAAAATCTTAATTTGCATAGTAATGAATTAAAGCTTCATAACACTTAAATTGATTATATAGAACTAATAATGAAAGTTCTGAGTTATTTCTTCTTTAAGATGCTTCTAGTCTCAATGTATGGTAGATTTCAAAACTTATTACCCATTAGAATTAATTATCAAAAATAATACTGTTTATTTTATGTCTTATTATTTTTGGTTCATGGGTTGTTGCTCAACCACTGAAACACACCAGTTAAGCTTTTATTTTTTATTATTTTTTAACTAGAGGCCAATGCATGAAATTTATGCACTGCGGGGGGGGGGGAGGTCCCTCAGCTCAGCCTGTGCCCTCTCACAGTCCAGGACCCCTTGGGGATGTCTGACTGACAGCTTAGGTCCGCTCCCCAGAGGAGCCATCAGTCGGACATCCTTAATGCTGCCATGGAGGTGGGAGAGGCTCCTACCACCACTACTGCTATCACCAGCTGTGAGCCTGGCTTCTGGCTGAGTGGTAATTCCCCTGTGGGAGCGTACTGACCACCAGGGGGCAGTTCCTGCATTGAGCGTCTGTCCCCTGGTGGTCAGTAAGTGTCATAGCGACTGGTCATTCCGCCATCGGGCTGAAACCAGCTCTCCAACATCCACTGAGGAGTCCTGGATTGTGAGAGAGTACAGGCCAGGCCGAGGGAACCCACTGGTTCATGATTGGGGCTGGGAATGGACACAGAGGTTGGCCATCTGGTAGGGATCGCAGGAGGGCTCCAGGGCATGTCCAGCCAATCTCACTCAGTCCCAATTGGCCAGACACTAGCAGCAAGTTGGAACATCTCTCCCTGGTGGTCAGTGCATGTGATAGTGAGCAGTTGAGCAGCCTTAGCATATCATTAACATATTACTCTTTGATTGGTTGAACAGATGACCAGACAACCAGTCACTTAGCATATTAGGCTTTCATTATAGAAGATTCTCTTCCAAACATAAGTTTTTCATTGATTATGGAGAAACAGGAAGGGAAAAGGAGGGAATGTGGGATGGAAGAAAGGAGGGAGAGAGAGAGAGAAAGACACACACACAATGTGAAAGAAAAAAACTGATCTGTTGGCTCCCAAATGTGCCCCAACTGGGGACTGAACCTGCTACCTGGGTGTGTAACCTGACCGGGAATCAAATCTGTGATTCTTCTTCAATGTCAGGAGACATTGTCTTCTGTGCAGGAGACATTGCTCTAGACAACGGAGCCACACTGGCCAGGGATACTACTGGTGATTTTAGACAGATTATTTAATAATACGACTTGGGTAAATTAAGCTGTTCTTCATGAAAAACATCTCAATGAACACTATTTAGCCTTTAAAGTCTGATAACATAAAATATAACAAATGTGATAATTAATGACACCTTGTAACTTAAAGCACAGACAGTTATGGGCTGGCTAGCTTCATTATTAATATTCAGAGCTTTGAATTTCAAAATTAATGACCTATTGAAATCAATTCTCTAATTTGGGAAGAGATTATTTTAAAATAAAATTCTAAAAATCTGAATGTCCATACCTCAATGTACAGTAGAATTTTTAAAAAAACTAAATAGCCCTGACTGGTTTGGCTCAGTGGATAGAGCGTCGGCCTGCGGACTGAGAGGTCCCAGGTTCGATTCTGGTCCAGGGCATGTACCTTGGTTGTGGGCACATCCCCAGGAGGAGGTGTGCAGGAGGCAGCTGATCGATGTTTCTCTCTCATCGATGTTTCTAACTCTCTATCCCTCTCCCTTCCTCTCTGTAAAAAAATCAATAAAATATATTTTTAAAAAAAGAAATTAAATAATGTATAGGAAGACTCCATATATAAAAATTCAGTCTACATGAAACAGAAAACATATAAGCCTCATTATTCATTCACCTAATTGCACTTCTGGTAGATTGATTGTATTACCGTTCTCCAAAATTCCCTGTCCTACCTTGTGAGAGGATTATGCCTTGGTTAATTGTAGTCATTTGAATTACTTTACACAATAAAAAAATTAGCAAAACTTCCTCTTATTTATGGGTGGGAGCTTTAAGAACATGACGTGCTTCACTATTCTTCCTGTTCCTGCTCCCAACACTACCAAAGATTCCTACTAGAAGACAAATCTCTAGCCTAGGACCGGGCACGAAGGTGACTTGCAGCCAAAGAGCAGCTGATCAACAGCGGCTATATAGCATGAATAAGAAAAAAATACTTCTTTAGGATAATCCATTCCGATTTAGGAGCCATTTATTACTGCAAAATTACATAGCTTGTTCTAAGGTACAAGGGGCCCATAGAATTATGCAGTCTGCAGCCTGAGCAACTGTGCATAGCAGCCATGGCACTGCATTCAATACTCAATATTCTTTTTTTTTTTTTTTATTTTTTTATTTTTTATTTTTTATTTTTTATTTTTTTATTATTTTTTTTATTTTTTATTTTTTTTATTTCATTGCTTAAAGTATTACAACAAGTGATAGATAAGTATTACAACAGATGATAGATAGATCTCCATTTTTTCCCTTGCCCTTCCCCCCTTTCCTCCCTAACCCCCAGTTTCCCGTGTCCACTGATTATGCTCCTATGGATGCATGCAAGTCCTTAAAAAATTATTTAAAAACAAGATTTTTAAATATCTGCCAAATTTAAACGAATATGGATTTTTTAAAATTATATTTTATTGATTTTTCACAGAGAGGACAAGAGAGGGATAGAGGGTTAGAAACATCGATGAGCGAGAAACATTGATCAGCTGCCTCCTGCACACCTCCCACTGGGGAAGTGCTCACAACCAAGGTACATGCCCTTGGCCGACATCGAGCCTGGGACCCTTGAGTCTGCAGGCCAACGCTCTATCCATTGAGTCAAACCGGTTAGGGCTGAATATAGATTTTTTTAAATTATCAGAGAACACTTTTAAATTCTATTTTAACTTGTCTTTCCACCCCCATATAATAACCTGTCTTCTCAGGATATGTAAGATCACAGGCAGAGTTTTTTTCCATCCATAGAAACTAATTCACAAGTTTGACTCTTAGTTAAAATAAAAAGTATATATTTTCAGCTATAACTACAAAGGAGGAAAGTATACATATTTTGCTAATTATTAAGCATTTTAAGCTATAAAGGTAGTTTACATTGTTTAGACTATGTAACTATTCAGGACTAAGAGCCACACATGCAGTGTCCTTCACAGCAGCACTTACCTATTTGCACACAACAACAGATGGTATTACCAAATCCTTATTCCATTAAATGTAGAACTTCCTTTGGGAGAGTAATTGCTTTCCACAATCACCCAAATTCAATATTGAAGAAACATAGAGGTCCCTTAGAAGGCAAACTTAATCTAAATAGAAGAGATAACTTCTCATATTTTCATAGGTGTGCAGAAATCCACTCATCTTCTTGTCTTTTAAATTGAAACAAAAAGTGTATTTGTCAGACTGCACTGAAACCTTGCTTTGTGTAAAGATACATTGCAATTTATATTGAATATTTTAAAAATACCTTTTCAAAGCAATCGTTAATCAGCAAAAGATAATACCATTTCAGCTTCCAGTACAAAGCTCTTTACTACTACTTTCTAGATAATTTGTTCCACACAATTGTACTCGTTGATGCTAGTGAAAGCTTCATTCCCTTCTGCAGAAAAGTTAACTGGCAGAATCATAATGATCCCAGGAAATGAAAATCACTTATATTCTTTCTCACTTCGGTCCACAAACCCTGATTCTTCTCTGTTCATTACCAACCTCAGACATTTTCCATTCCTCCTTAGAGCCAGACATTGTAAATTTGTTTGCTCTGATTTCCATTGCTCCATGATCATTACTCAACCTGCAACTAACCAAACACCTATAACCAATGAATTAAATTTAAGAAATGTTTATTGTATACATTGCAAATTTAAAGCAATAGTGTATCCCCTATAGCAGTACTATTGGGGATAATTTATAAAAATATATGTAATATGATGTTGGAAATATAATGTACTATAAATCCCTGAAGTAAGGGTTTAGGCGAAACTCTAGTGAGATTTCAGAAAACAGGAAGGTTATATTTAGCTGGGGAATCAAGAGGCATTTAAGAAGATCTTGGGGTATGGATGATATCTCCAAGAGAGAGATTATTGGTCAGGAATAAGAAAGTAACAGCCAGTGATAACAGAACAAACAAAGAGATACAGATGCAAAATTAAAGGCACTACTTAATTAAGAATAAAATGACCAGTTTTGCTCTAGTTCTGTATATTTAGCACAGCAGTAACAAATATGTTTGAAACAGTGAGCTGAGGCCATAGTGTGGAGGGTCTTACATGTTAAACTGTGAATTTCATATTTAACTTAGCTGGCAGTGGTGAGAAATAAAGATTATTGCTAATAATTCTGCTCTTACAAGATTAAATTGGCTTCATAGTGGATTGGAGGTAGAAGTGACTGAAGAAAGAAAGATTCATTAAATCAAAGTTCCAGAAAGAGTTAATCCTTGAATAGGAAGGCTATAATAGGAATAAAATTTTGTGAGTGGCACCATAAAAGCAGAGCCAAGAGTATGTTACTAATAATTGATTGTGAGAGCAGAGAAAGTAAGAGTAGAGTTAATTACTTAATCATAAAGAAAAGATTGTTTCCCAAAATAGCATCTGACTGCCAGGAACCATATATATGATATTAATATAATATATCCTCAGATAATGTCAAGTGTTCAGTATTTCCAATTCTGAATTTTAAATAATATTTAAATCAAACCTGTACTTGTTTTGTAATGTTAAAGGAAATAATAACACTAAAAAGTGGCAGAGGAGACAAAAATAAACAACACAAAAAACGTAGTTTAAACTTATAGAAATCTAAGTCTGTATAAAATACATGATATACAAACAATAGTTAACTATAATAACATTTACATAGTTTTTAAGATATAATTTCTATTAATGTGTATAGAATGGCCTTAGTGCTGTGACAGAATTTAGTTGATATAGGCAGAATAGTAATTCATTAAAAAAATATTGGGTAGCTCACATAATCTTTGGGAAATTTGGAGAATTGGATTCAGACGCTATATCCAAAACCAATGCACAGAACCTTTTCCAAACGTCCAACTAGATATGGACACTATATGCCAAAGTGTTAAATGAAACGCCAACACCACTAACACCAGTGGCAGGATCACTGGATGCTGCCAATAAAATTGCTGCTTCTGCTCTCTCTGGAAATCAGATGTAGCTGCCATAGTTGCCAGTACTTACCAGCAGAAAGAATATTCAAAGTTCTTACTGGTCCCTCTCATTTGCAAACCTACATTATGGCACGCCCTAAGGAAAGGGAGCCCTGAGAAGCAACAGCCTAGCATTGCAACTTCTACATGGAACTGCGCTCACCTTATAAGAGGCCTCAGGTGTTGTTTGGCCCAAAAGGATGCTACCAAATTACTGTTCATAGACACATTTCAATGTTTAAAAAAAGTGTATGAAGTTATGTTATTCTCATTAATGTTCTAAGTGACAAAATTCAGATAAAATGGTAGACATTTTAACTGGTGCAAGTATATTTATTAGTTTATTAATTTAAAAAATATGTGGATTTTAGTGATGTTTGTCAAAAAAGGCATTTTACTTAATATGTTAACTATAAGTGTCAGGTCAGAGCTGCCATGAAAATAATGCATATGTAGAATAGTGGATTTCAAATGGAAATGTTAAATTAAAAAATGGGATAGGTATCACTTATTGTACTACATTCAAAATTTGTATTAAACTGTGTGGCATGTTTATAAAGAAAACAATGAAATAAAATAAGTTAGAATTACCATAAAACGTGTAGTTCCTAAAATGAGATCTATTAAGAGGTACTAGTTATTTGAACCATTACTAATGCCTACATTTATGTCTAAAATGGCCATCTGTGGGGATATGTGGACCCAAAAGATGCTTTTGTTAGATTTAACAATGCTAATTATGTACTCTATTTGCAGTGGTAAAAAGAGCATTGATTCTCTATGGCATTATTTAGTAATGAAGATGTACAAAATATCTCTACTGGATACTCCTAATCAACCACTGATAAGAAACAAGGATCTAGTGGTTGTGTTTATAATACTCTGAACAAACTAGCAAGTATGATGATATTGGCTAATGCTCCTATTGTTGCTAAACAAAATGGGAAAGAAAAGGATGACTTCAGGGATTCAAATTTCCAGCTCAACAGCCTCTTAATGACCTGAAAGCTTCTGTGTGTGCCCTTGGAAGCTATCTCCTCTGCCCACAGGGCTTAGATTGCTGAAAATCAAATGCAGAATCTCATCCTGTGGCTGGCTGAACTCACCTTGATGGGTGTTTACTGTTAAAGTAAGGGCACCGATTGAGAAGATCCTGATAAAGCTGGGGACATCTCAATTCTGATGAGTCCCATTTATAGCGGAAAAGACCTGTCCACCTCCATTAGGAGTATCCTCTCCACCCTATTTGAAAGAATTAACCTTGCATTGCCTGGGGAAACTATAACAACCTCCCCAATGGCAGTTGCTGTATAAGACAATACTGGCTCCTCAGGACCCATCCCCAGCATCTCTCCTTGTTTCTAGACCCATTTCTCTACTCAAGTCCCAGAAGGCCCCTAAATCTGAGGTACAAAGTATGACTGATGAGAAGGTGGGCTTCGTTCCAAAAGGACTACCTGAGTTTTCTAATTCTATGGGCAGAAATCTGGGGAACATGTGTAGGAATGGATATTAAGAGTATGACTTACTGAGCAGAGATTCTGAATTTAATGTTACATTTCGGGAAGTTGCAAAGGCTCTAACCGTTTGTTAGATTGGTTAGCTGAAATACGGACCAACAGGTGACCCACAGTGAGCACGCTATAAATGCCGGACTTGTCTTGGTTTAATATGAAGGAAGGGATTCAAGGGCTTAGTATCAGAAAACTAGAAAGTTGAAATGGATTTGTCATTTAAGACTTACCCACAAAAAGAGGGTCTGGAAGACATACCTCTTTTCTCATGATACAAATAAATGCTAAGGGAGTTACGACATCCTTTAAAGTGCTCTATGATCTCTCTGTTCTGTAGGCCAAACCTTACAGTGGCGACAGCAGTCACTGAATTGGGAAATGTAAATGCAAGAGAAATAACTGTATCCTCGGATTGTAGAGGCCCAGTGGTGGCACTCAACCTCCGAGGCAAGACTGATATCTGTATCTACTTAGACTCTCAGATTAGGTGACAATGTATGCTTTTCACTGGTAGAGTATCTAAACATCTTGGTAGCACCATACAATACAAGGCAGGTGAAACATTCTTAGAATATAATTAATAGAAAATATTGAAGAAGATGCTGTCCAAGCATGGTTTTGTATCTCACTCCCAGTATGCCTTCCCTTTGTCTCACTTGGGGAGAAAAAGACACTGAGTGAGCTTGCCTTCTTATTGCCTTATAATTGTAGAGGGACAGAAACGGGCAATGAAGTAATCATACAGGTTGAAAAGAACTAATCATTAAAACCATTCGGATTGTTAGCTTTAAGAAACTGTTAGTTGTGCAGCAAACTGAAGTAAGGGAGAACAGATGTTGGGTAAATATTGAATCACTGGTCAAGGTAATAAGAAAAGTCTACTTTTATATATTGTTCAACATATATTGTCTTTCCTTAGTCAAGAATAGAGATGCCAACATCCTAATTTTGTTCCTCTATTCATTCTTAATATTAGTTCTGTAATATTTTAGTCTTCCTGTTCAAGTATTCAAAATGACTTATTAAAATATTACATATATATATATATACATATATATATATATGTATATATATGTGTATATATATATATATATATATATATATATATATATATGTACTAGAGGCCCATTGCAGGAAGATTCCTGCAAGAATAGAGATTCCTCAGCCTATTCCTGCAAGAATAGGGCTTCCTGAGCCAGAGTGAAGCAGAGAAGGAAGCGAAGCTCCCAGAGGCAGGCTTCGCTGTCTTCTCCACTGCCTCGCTCCCTCCCTTTTCTGCTGCTTTGCTCCCTCCCTTCTCCACTGTCTATGCTGCCTCACTTCCTCCCATCTCTGCTGCCTCCCTTCCTCCTATCTTTGCTGCCTCCCTTCCTTCTCCACTGCCTCTCTCCCTCCTTTCTCTGCCACGCTTGGCTTCCTTCTAGGCTGTCTTCAGTCTTAGCTCCATGCCTGTGCATGCAAATTAAACACCATCTTGAGTGGGTTAATTTGCATACAGCCGGTATGATTGGCTGATGGGCATGGCTTGGCTGGTGGGCATAGCTTAGGTTAATTTGCATATTACTCTTTTATTATATTAGATTATTCTTCATGAATGAGTGAATGAATTAGATCATGAATTTAGCAGTTGGTTTTACTTTAGTCAGCTATTTTATATAACTCACTTTTATTATAAAACTAGGTGCCCAGTGCACAAAAATTTGTGCACTCAGGAGGTCCCTCAGCCCGGCCTGTGCCCTCTCACAGTCTGGGGCCCCTCTGGGGATGTCCACCTGCTGGCGTGCCTGACCAGACTGGCTGAGGGGCTGATGGCTGTTTTCAGACTGGCCAAGCCTCCCAGTGGGGTCCCTCACCCCATTGGGGTGTGGCCAGCCTGGATGAGGAGCTGAGGGGCATTTTCAGGCTGCCCACAGTCCCTTCAGGTTTTGGATCCCTACTGGGGTACCTGGCCAGCCTGGATGAGGGACTGATGGCTGTTTGCAGGCTGGCAAAGCCCCCCAGTAACGTCCCTCACCCCATTGGGTTGTGGCCAGCGTGGGTGATGGGCTGAGGGGTGTTTTCAGGCTTTCAAGCTGCCCACAGCTCCCATTGACCCAATGTCCCAGCAAGGCTGGCTGGACGCAGGTTTCTGGGGTTTGTTTATCTTCTATAATTGATGCACTGCTCCTTTAAGCTGAGGCCTAGTGATGAAACCTCCTCGCTGCTTCACCTCGAGGCTTCTATAATGAGACACTGTTACCCTTAGTAGTCAGGCCAGGCCTGCTGTCTATGATTGATACTTTGTTGCCTCGAGCCAGGATAAGCTGAGCAGCCTGCCAAGGGCCGCAAACAGTTTCACTTTCACTCCTGCTGCAATGGAAGCTGCTGTTTACTCAGGTCTGTGAGTGGCGTCCTCCATGTTGGCTGGGCTAATTTGTATACAGTTGCTCTGATTGCCTGGTGGGCATGACTTACCCGTCCCGAAGAGACAGTTAATTTTAATATTATGCTTTTATTAGTTTAGATGATAAAGAGGTTTAAAGAGCTGTTGAGAGTTGTTGCAATATTAAATTTTGTATCTACCTGCTAATACAAACTCAATTATGATTTCTCTTCCCTGATTTTAAAAACCTTGAGAGAAACAACCCTAAACACTGTAAGTATAACTCTTTCCTGCTTCTTTTGTCAAGGATTACACTTAGTAAAACACAACCTTTATATAGGAGCATAATCCTCAAGTAAATTCTGATTTTTGGTATCTTGCTTTTCAATCATGATGGTCATTAATATTCAAGATCACTTATGTCCCTAGGCAAGTTACTTAATATCTTATAGAGTTTAATTTATCTTGCCACATTACCAATTGAAATAATAATGTAATCTATTTATTGAAGCCTAACACAGAGTAGGCATTTGATAAATTTTATTATTAAAAAACAAATAATTATATAATATTGTTATATGATTATTTTATTTTATGAAAACTTAGTGTTGATTAATAATAATATAAATTAATTATCTAATCTAATAAAAGAAAAACATGCAAACTGGTGTCACTCTGCTACACCTAACCCATGCCCACCAGCCAATCAGAATAAATATATGTAAGTTAACCCATGCAAGATGGTGGCCGGCAGCCACGGAGCTAGAGCAAGCAGGAGGCTTGGTTGCCCTGGAGATGGAGGAAGCCAAACTTCCCACCACTCAAGGCAATGAAGTTTAAATTATAGAAAGTAAATGAACCCCAGATACTGCTTCAGCCAGCTTTGCTGGAAGCTTGAGTCGCTGGGGGCCTTGGCAAGCCTGCAAACAGCCATTAGCCTCTCACCCAGGATGGCCACATCCTCATGGGGTGAGGGTCCCTGCTGGGGGGTTTGGTCAGCCTGCAAATAGCATCAGCCCCTTACCCACCCAGGCTGGCCAGACACCCCAGTGGGGACCCCTACCCTGAAAGGACTGTGGCCTACCTGCAAACAGCCATTAGCCCCTCACACAGGCTGGCCAGGCACCCCAGCAGGGACATCCACCCTGAAGAGGCTGTGGCCAGCCTGAAAACAGCCATTAGCCCCTCACCCAGGCTGGCCAGACACCCCAGAGGGGACCCCCACCTTGAAGGGCTAAGACCAGCCTTCAAACAGGCATCAGCCCCTTACCCAGGTTGACTGCACACTCATGGGGTGAGGTTCCCCACTGGGGGGCTTGGCCAGCCTTCAAATAGCCATCAGCCCCTCACCCAGGCTGGCCAGGCACCCGAGCGGGGACCTCCACCCTGAAGGAGCTGTGACCAGCATGCAAATGGCATCAGCCACTCACTCAGGCTGGTCAGGCACCCCAGCAGGACCCCCCTCCCTGAAGGGGGTGTGGCCAGCCTCTAAACAGCCCTCAGTCCTCACCCAGGCTGGCCAGGCACTCCAGTGGGACACATACCCTGATCCAGGACACCCTTCAGGGCAAACCAGCCAGCCTCCACCCATGCACCAGGCCTCTATCCTATATTATAAAAGGGTAATATGCAAATTGACCTTAACACCAGAATGACTGGGAATGACTGGTCACTATGATACACACTGACCACCAGGGGGAAGACGCTCAATGCAGGAGCTGCCCCTTGGTGGTCAGTGCGCTCCCACAAGGGGAGCTCTGTTCAGCCACAAGCCAGGCTGCCAGGCTCCTCAGCAGCGCTAAGGATGTCTGACTGAAGCTTAGGCCTGCTCCCCACTAGCAAGTGGACATCCCCCGAGGGCTCCTGGGCTGTCAGAGGATGTCTGACTGCCGGCTTAGGCCTGATCTAAGGGGAGCAGGCCTAAGCCAGCAGGTGGACATTCCCAGATGAGTCCCAGATTGTTAGAGGTCACATGCTGGGCTTGGCTAAGGGACACCCCCCTGAGTGCATAAATTTTTGTGCACCAGGCCTCTAGTAGATTAATATAATTTATAGTAATAATGCCACAGAGTTGTTTATGTTCATTTAAAATGAAAATCATTTTTAGCATAAAACTTTTCATGCAATGATTTTCTGTATTTTTTCCACGTTATTTATTACCTATCAGGAGGTCCCAAACTTCTCAGTAAGTCACGAAACCTAATTATAGTCTTTATCTATTTCTTAACAATGAGGCCAATAAGGAAGGCCCAGAAAGTGTTAAACTCAGGTCTGAAGGAAAATAGCCAATCTAGCTACTGCATTTGACTGGTAGATGATGGTAGTTAAAGAAAATTTTTGAATTTGCTTATGAGGCTTTGGTTATTTTTCATATCTATATTTACTCTCTTATTCATTCAAATTTTATTGAACACCTACTAAGGATAAAGCACTGAAAGACATAAAAGATACACAGGATATGTTACCCTTTCTCAAGTAGCCATCATCAGGCACATGATAAAGCAATGGGTCTAAGGACTACAGTATAAGTGAATGTTATATGAAAAGAGACAAATGAGAAAAATCACTTTGAAGTGGATTTTACAATTAAAAAATTAGAAATTATAATGTAAAACGGGTTATGGAGCGTAGACTGGCTGATAGTAGGATCCAGAAGGACAATCTTTTAGGTATAGAAATGATACAAGGCTTTGGGTCTGATAATCATAGGACCTATTTTGGGACTTAGTCCAGGTTGGTGGAGCATAGATTCTTTGAAGATTATAGTGTAAAATAAGAAAGGGAAGGAACCTCAGACATATACTGAAGAATTCCAGCTTAAAACATTGCATAGGTGCCTAGGCTTATGGGGGCCAGTTGCCTGACTAGCTTGCCCATCTTTTATCTCTGGTGCTTAAAAAGTAGGTAGTGAATGCATTAAAATGTTGATAGATGAATGAATTAGTGAATTAAAGCTTGCACTTAATTCAATAAGAAAAGGGTAGGCAAAAGGTAGACATTAGAGAGAATGATCATATGGTGGTATATTATGATGAATTAAAGAGGTCAGAAATTAGAGGAGACTAAAAGGAAACACTTTTATGACAGAAGAGGAAGTGTCAAAACTGAAGGGGTTGAGTTTTATTCTACTTGCAAGCTTACATATTAGTCTAACACAATTTAATGGGTACTGGTAGAAGACAAGAGACTCCTGGATCAAAGAAAAAAATACTTTATTAATTACAGCTAAGGGGTATGCTGATAACAGTATTTGTGTTGGTTCCCTAAGCTCAATTTCCACTAAGTTAAGTGACATATGCATATTCAGTCGGCTGTATCACAAAAGAGGAAACAATCTTTTATATAAGGCAGTAAGGGTACCAAAACTTTGCCCCAAAGTGAAACATTAACTTTATTATACTGGGCAGTAAACCTGCTCTTTGCTAGAGAGAGAGGAGAGAAACTATCTCTTCCATCCAAACTATTAGCTATACAAACATCCTTAAAAAGATAGTTCTAATGAAAGGCAGCTTACAAGACCTGCAAGCACACAAGAAGGCCACAGCGAAGGCCAGCATTAGAAGCTGGTAGTGAAAATTCCATTCAAACCATAACTGTATTCATGAAAGTTTCTATGCTTTTATTTAGTCCATGGATCAAATTTTTAATTAGAGCAGGAGACTAATTCTCATGATATTACATTTTCTTAACACCAGTAGAAAATATAATTACTTTGTTGCTTCTACATCAAAATTCATCATAACTTAGGAGGGAAATGTTGACTTCTTATAAGAATAAATTATGTTAGAATTTAACATATCTGTACTTTTTTTTTTTTTTAAAGATGAGAGTTAAATTCACAGAACTCTTTAAGGAGAGTTTCCATCATCTTGACAAAATCTAATATATATATATTATTCATGAACTGGAATAATTTATATAGTAAGAAAAGCAATGACTCAATTCTCTGACTATACTAATATACACTAATATACTTTGTTCTGAGATATGGAAATAGTAGTGACTTTTTTCCTTCTGTTTGTTTTATACATAATTTTAGATACAGCTGACCTTCTTAAAAAGTAAGGCAGAAGCAACATAGTCATCCTATATAATATCCTATATAATAAAAGGCTAATATGCAAATCAACTGAACAGCGAAACAACCAGGTTCTATGACATTCACTGACCACCAGGGAGCAGATGCTCAATGCCTGGCTCACAGCTGATGAGTGTAGCAGCAGAGGCAGGAATCTCTCTTGCCTCTGCATCAGTCAGACATCCCCCAAGGGCTCTGGGACTGCAAGATGGTCTAGGTTGAGCTGAAGACTCCCCCAACCCCGAGCGCATAAATTTCATGCAGTGGGCCTCTAGTATACTTATAAATTCCTTTGATGAAGAATTTAACCTTACCCAAAGTGAAATATGGTCTTTGCCCTCAGTTCCTAAAGCTCATCTCTAAACTCCTGTAACGTCAGCCTCAACAACAGTGTCTTTGCTTGGGGACCTTGGGTCAATCAGAGAGTTACAACGTAATTTAGAGTGGGGGCTCTGAGCCACACCGAGGACTTGATAATTTAGGATGAGTTTCCTGGTATCAGTTGATGTCTGAGGGATGGAGACTGAGATCAATCACCTGGGAAATCAATCGTGCCTACCTGATGGAGGCCCCATTAAAACTCTGGACATCAGACTTTGGTGAGTATCCTTGGTTGGCAATGCTCTGTATGTATTGTAACACATTTATACTGGGAGTATAACACTTGACTACACGGAAAGAGGACAAGTAGAAGCTCTATGATTAGAACTCTCCTGAACTCTACTATTGCCCTCTTCTTTTGTTTGATTTTAATCTGCATCATTTTGCAGTTATAAACTGTTATTGTGAGTATAGCAGCTTTCAATGAATTCTGTGATTCCTTCTAGTAATTTTTTGTATCTGGAGGTACCATATTTTCCGGTGTACAAGATGACTGGGCATATAAGATGACCCCCAACTTTTGAGAAGATTTTCCTGGGTTAAAAAGTCCGGACCGAGACTGTATGCGGAACAAAAAGGAGCCAACCAGAGACACCTGCGGTCTCCGTCTGGCTCCATTGAAGTGAATGGAGTGCGGCTGTTTTTGAGCTCCCCCACTGTATGCCGTGACCGCAGATTTTCCAGTCCGGCTCAGAAGTTTCAGCACCCGCCCTATAAGATGACACCCAGGCGTATAAGATGACCCCTGACTTTTGAGAAGATTTTCCTGGGTCAAAAAGTCGTCTTATACACCGGAAAATATAGTAGTTTTGGAAATCTCTGAATTTGCACCTGATATTAGAAAAGAGGGTGATCTTGTGTGGACTGTGTTTGCTCCAACTTTGCCAAAAGATCCCAACTCTAAAAAGATTATATTTACTAGTAAGAGGAGACATTTCATCATTTTTGTGGAACATATATTTTTGCAATTTCAAAATTTTGTTTTGCATATTTTAATATCTAAAGGACAACACTCCATTTTATTTTTATTATATACACATATGAATGTGTCATATGCTTTTGTGAAATTCTAGAATCTCTTTTCCAAATACATTTTTAAACCTTTCTAAAAAAAATTAATAAGATGGACTACCAACCATTGACATATATATCATTCTTATGGACCAAACACTTAAAATTAGGCATATCTTACCTAAAAATAGTATGCATTTAAAATGATAACAAATTTGGCTATTTTATACCATCACAGGCTAATTCTTTCATATTTCTATGTAAAGTAATTTTACTCTTACATATTTCTCAGTATTTAAGAAAATTTACGCTCTGAAGTTTTTACACAGGCAAAAAAAATATTTAGTTACCTAATTACAAATATTATTGACTATTGCATAACCCGAAGGATCCTCCTTATTGGAACTGTAATCTCAGGTGCATTGAAGATGCCTTTCTGCAGAAAATAAGAAGGTCAAACCCACCACACTGATTTCATCATTTCTTTTTTTTTTTTTTTAATGTATTTTATTGATTTTTTACTGAGAGGAAGGGAGAGGGATAGAGAGTTAGAAATATGGATCAGCTGCCTCCTGCATGCCCCCTACTGGGAATGTGCCCGCAACCAAGGTACATGCCCTTGACCGGAACCGAACCTGGGACCCTTCAGTCTGCAGGCCGATGCTCTATCCACTGAACCAAACCAGTTAGGGCTTCATCATCTTTTTTAAAGACTACAGTAGAGACAGACAAACTGAGTGATTAGAGACTCTTGCTAGTACAATAGTGTGAAAGGCAAATTTACATGTCATTATCATGAATAAATACTTATTCTATGCTTACTATGTGAAACCTGTACACAGAGGATTGTCAAGCTTCTTTCCTAGTAATGTGGTTTGGAACCAGCCAATGCAATTTTTAACTTCAGAGTTTCAGACTGACTTGGGCGAGCCGTGTGCATCAAAGTTCTCTAGGTAGCTGGCATGAGAGAATGTGTTCTCATTACTTCCCCTTAGCACTGTAACCTGGTGACAGTTCTTCTTTCAGTCATGGGCGAGAGAAAGCGAGCCAAAAAACCCTTCATCTTCTAAACTCACTGCATGACGCTATAACATTTCTTTCAGGCTTCATTTTTTTAAATTTCTGTCTCCTACTGACAGCCTGTCAAAGTCACAGCAGGAGATAAAAATAAAAAGAATCATCAAAGAAACCCATGCGCAGAATTTCCCTATAGGCGTTTTCAGCAAGAGGAGTAAAAAGAACAAGAAAAAAAAAAATGAAAGTGGCTTCATTGACATTTGCCCTCCAGCAAAACATTAATAAAAGGGGAAAAACAAATGTATGCTTTCCCACCCCTCAAATATGTCCCTTGATATCAGAAAATGGAATGTTTCATTATTGTTATAGATGAAAAGACCAATTGCTCAAACATATTTTGCTGTGAGCAATTTAAAATATATAAAAATTAAAAATCATCCATAATATTCAGGTAGATAAAAAATCAGTATAAATTTACATTGATTTCAAGGTCAGAGCTTTAAACAAAAATTTTGACAAAAACATGTAAAAATGTTTCAAAATTTTGATATAAAACCGGTAACCAACACCATAGTGTGTGATCATGAAAGCATTTAAATCACCTTAATTTAAAATAAATTTTATAGTAAGTAACATATAATAAAAATTTTTTCATTTTAACATTATAACTTCCATTGAATTTTTGAAAACACTTGCATTTTTAAAATTCAAAGTATGCTTTTATTGCAAGTGTTTTCTGAGTGTACATACTGTTTAGAAGAACTCTGTATATTGTGTTATGTTAATAATAGTTATTTGTTAAGTTGTAATTGCATTTTTGAAAATATACTGTTTTGGGAAATAATTTTAGGTTTATAGAAAAGTTGCAAAGTTAATACAAAGAATTAATTCTCATATATCCTTTACTTGGTTTCCTGCATTGTTAACATATTTTTATTACCAGAGTACATTTGTCAAAACTAACACACTGACATTAGCTTATTACTATTAACTAATTACAGAGTTTATTTGGATTCCACTAATTTTCTAGGATCCAATCTCAGAGGTCACATCGCATTTGGTTGTCATGTCTCCCAAGTCACTGATAGTTTGAAAATCTTTCCTTGATTTTCATAACCTTGACAGTATTAGGAAGTACTGGTCAGATATCTTGTACAATGTTCCCAGTCTGAGCTTGCACTAATAATTTTTAATCCCATCAATTTGATGCATGTTTGTATAGTTTTGCCTATGTGTAAATCATCCAATTAAATCAATTAATTTGGTTCATTTCATTACTAAAAAGAAGGAAGCTATACTTTCAGAAAGAGTTGGTAAAATGTGCTCTATTAGTCAAAGAAGTTTCTAACAAGAAAAGTAATCAGAGTGAGATTCATTCAGTAAATATATAAGCATTTAGTAAATGTTTACTTTGTGCCTGGCATTGTGCTTTGGGGGGGGGGGGGCGCATAGAAATAAAACATGTGATTTCTTTCCTCAGAGAGGATGTAGTAAAGAAAGGGGAAAAGTCAAGTAAACATATTGTCATGGAAAACTTGGTGGACTGAGTGGGAAAGGGTTAATGTTAGACAGACTCATAGTCCAAAAATTCCCACAAAGACAAATATTCTTGACTTGAATATCTTTTATATTTGAATATTTGAATATATTTGAAATAATTGAAAGTGTTCAAATATATCTTGTTTTCTTTATAAATATTAGAAGTTATCCAAAGGAGATTCAGGCAAAGAGAGTAAATGCTTGAGCCTATGATGGAGCATGCTTTAAAAATGAATTTTAGTTTATTGAAATGGAGAGGGATAGTTAAGAGAGAACTATTTCCTCTATTGATTTTAAGTAAAAGCACAAAAAATAAGATTTGCATTTTTAAATATGTTGAATTGTTTTTATTAAAAGAGCATTTAAATCACTCTATATATTGCAAATGTTTTTCTTTACATTTTCTTTTTAAACTTCTTTACATTTCAGAAAGAATATTCTGTCAACAGTGTGAAGAATGAACTGGAGGAAAAAAATCAGAAGCAGGAAATATGCAGAAAATTATTAGTATAAATAATGCAAAATTATGAACTAGGGATGGAGAAAGTTTTTAAAGGAAGATAGAATCTATAGGACATGCATGACATTGAGTATGGAAAATAAGATATTAAGAGAACAGAAGGTATCACTTTTGAATTTCTACTTATTTAATAGTAGGGGCCCGGTGCCCAAAAATTTGTGCACTCCGGAGGTCCCTTAGCCCGGCCTGTGCCCTCTCGCAGTCTGGGACCGCTCAGAGAATGTCCACCTGCTGGCATGCCTGGCCAGCCTGGGTGAGGGGCTGATGACTGTTTGCAGGCTGGCCAAGCCCCCCAGTGGGGACCCTCACCCCATTGGGATGTGGCCAGCCTGGGTGATGGGTTGAGGGCTGTTTTCAGGCTGTCCACGGCCCCTTCAGGGTTCGAGTCCCTACTGGGGTACCTGGCCAGCCTGGGTGCGGGGCTGAGGGCCATTTTCAGGCTTTCAGGCTGTCCATTGCTCCCATTGACCCAACGACCCAGCAAGGCTGGCTAGAATCAGGTTTCTGGGGTTTATTTATCTTCTATAATTGAAGCACCGTTGCTTTAAGCTGAGGCCTACCAAGTAATTAAGCCTCCTTTTTGCTTCAGATCCGTGGCTTCTATAATTGGAACAATGTTGCCTTAGTAGAGGCCCAGCCAGCCTAGGCAGACAGTTTCCTCCATCGCTGGTGCAACAGAGGCCTCCTGTTTGCTTCAGCTCCGTGGCTTCTATAATTGCAACTATGTTGCCGTGAGCAGAGAGAGGCCCAGCCGGCCTAGGCAAACAGTTTACTCCTGGTGCAACAGAAGCCTTCTGTTTGATCTAGTTCTGTGGTGGTTGGCCTCCATCTTGACTGGATTAATTTTCATACAGCTGCTCTGATTGGCTGGTGGGAATGGCTTGGCTGGTGGGCGTGGCTTAGGCATCCTGGAGAAACAGTCAATTTCAATATTAGTCTTTTATTAGCATAGATGATGACTCCTGGTGCAAGCTCCCTAAGGTGGGGAATATAAAAAGCAAGGAGGGAGGAGGGAGGGATATGTGAAAATACTTCAGTTTTGAACAGATTGGATTTAAGATGTCTGAGTTTGAGGATAGAATGTAGAGATTCCCAATAGGCTGGTGATTATAGAAAATGAACCTAAGGAGAGAAATGGGCTGGAGATACAGTTTGGGATACATTATCATATAGATGGTATTAGAAATAAGAAAACTAGATGATATCCTCCATCATATAAAATGAGAAAAAAAAGGCTGTTATTGATATTCAGAAAACATCCACGTTTAATGAATAGAATGAATAGGCTAGCCAGGAAAAGGATACTAAGAAAGAATGGCAAGCAAGAGTAGAATAAAACCGAGAAAATTTTATCATAGAAACCACAATGGAAGTTCAATATTCAGGAACAGAGATTCAAAAAGCAGAGAACAACCAATGCTGACAAAGCTAAAGATAGGCCATTTAACATAGGCACATATTTCTAAAGTAATTTTTCATAGGGCATATATAATGATTTAATCTTATAGGATCAATCAAGCAATATACTAAACATTGTATTTTAAACTAAATTTTCTGGGACAAACTTGCTAATATATAATGACTAATTTAATTTTTTTTTAAAAAGTTTATGGTAAAAACTGAGTTCTTAACTCTATGAAGCCCTGACATTTCTGGTATTCTAGTCTGTAATTGAGAGGAGTTAGCTTGACATGCAGGCAGATAGGGCAAAGGTCCACTGGAAAACAAAGGCAGATGGAACATAGGCAGAGGCAGATACAGCAGTCTGAGCAAGCTTAGTCACAGAAATCAACAAAACAAAAATAATAAAATGCTTTTGGACTCAGAGCAAGAGGCATGTAAAACTAGGGAGGGTCTAAACAAGCATGTTAAACTCTCCACCTGTAGGCCACATGTGGCCCACAACTAATATTTTTGTGGCCCAGCCAATATAAATATTTTTGCAGCCCAGCCAACATAACAGTATGTGAAAAATGTTTTAATAAAAATTTTGTAACTTAATTTTTACAATATCCTCTTATACATAATCTAATCTAATCAAAGAGTAATATGGAAATTAACCCTCACTCCATTACACCTAAGCCAGGCCCACCAGCCAAGCCATGCCCACCAGCCAATCAGAGCAACAATATGCAAATTAACCCAGCCAAGATGGCGGCCGGCAGCCACAGAGCTAGAGCAAACAGGAGGCCAGCAATGGAAGAAACTGCCTGCCTAGGCTGGCTGTGGCCTCCGCTCAAGGCAATAGTTTCAATTATAGAAGCCACGGAGCTGAAGCAAACAGGAGGCTTCGTTGCCTGCCTAGGCAGGCTGTGGCCTCCACTCAAGACAACAAAGTTTCAATTATAGAAGATAAATAAACCCCAGAAACCTGCTTCCAGCCAGCTTCACTGGGACCTTGGGTCAATGGGAGCTGTGGCCAGCCTGCAAACAGCCATCAGCCCCTCACCCAGGCTGGCCAGGCACCCCAGTAAGAACCCGAACCCTGAAGGGGCTGTAGGCAGCCTGAAAATGGCCCTCAGCCCCCCACCCAGGCTGGCCACACTCCCATGGGTTGAGGGTCCCCACTGGGGGGCTTGGCCAGCCTTCAAACAGCCATCAGTCCCTCACCCAGGCTGGCCAGGCACGCCAGCAGGTGGATATCTCCCGAGGGGTCCAGACTCCGAGAGGGCACAGGCCGGGCTGAGGGACCCTTCCCTCTCCTCCCCCCACCTCCTCCACCCCAAGTAGACAAATTTTTGTGCACCGGGCCCTTAGTTATTAATAATGAATTATAATGTTTGCTAATGATTGATTACTGTAATCGTTTTGCATTCATTTCCCTTAAGTGCAGGTGCACCATTTCTCTCCACTAATACTAGTAGTGAATATTTTAGCAGCAGATTATTTGGTGTGCATAACTGAAAATATTTTGCTTTTGGAGAACAAGAAAAATAAGTTTATTTGCATTATGCTTAATTTGTGCAGTTATTCAGTGTCTGGTAAGTAATGTTCAAGAAATAATATTAATTTTTATTAAAATATTCTATTATTTTATGTTAACAATTACTCATTTATTTCAGCCCTTTGTAGTCAGCATGTCTCTATTGAAATAAATCTTCATTTCTATGAAAATTGAAGCTTTTATTTTTCTGCAGCCCACATAAACTTCAACCTTGTTTACTTAGCCTGTGTTAGCCCTTGCTTTTGACATGGTTGGTCTGCAACAATAAGATGAACTGACACATTAGAAACAGAAAGTTCAGGACCAGTGCTGGGCAAAAAAATGAGGGAATCAGTCAGGTGGCAACACAGGTAGATATAGGGCAGGCTTGTAGCACCTACTAGGTGTACCATGTATTAATGTGGATTTTTTTCAATAGATGGAGTTACACATATGTTGATATATATATATGCAATTTGATATGTATGCTATTTTGTTGTATTGACAGCAAGCTTCAAAATTTCATATGTCAAATTTTCTGAAGGTGTTAACAGCATAGATATTTTTATGCTTAAAAATGTTGAATTTCATGCCACAAAAAAGCATTTGCAGGAAGTTTTAATTCATTACTTTATTTTGAAGAAAAGTGCTGCTGAAAGTTATTGTATACTTTGGGAAGCTTATGGTGAACATGCTCCATCTCAAGATACTTGTGAACACTGGTTTAAATGCTTTAAAAGTGATGATTTCAATGTGAAAGACAAGGTATGTCCAGGTCAACCAAAAAAGTTTGAAGATCAACAATTACAAGCATTGTTGGATGAAGATGCGTGTCAAATTTACAAAACAACTTGCAGAAAGATTAAACATTGCTCAGCAAACAATTTCTGATCATTTACAAGCAAAAGGAAAGATTTTAAAGGAAGGAAAATGGGTGCCACTCCAATTAAATGAAAGACAAATGGAAAACCGAAAAGTCATCAATAAAATGTTGCTTCAACAGCATGAAAGAAAGTCTTTTTTGCATGGAATTGTGAATGGCAATGAAAGTGGATTTATTATGAGAATCCCAAATGCACAAAATCGTGGGTTGATCCAGGTCAACCATCCACATTGACTACAAGGCCAAATCGCTTCAGAAAGAAGCTCTGGGTTTGGTAGGATCAGGAAGGTGTGGTGCTTTATGAGTTTCTAAAACCAGATGAAACCATTAATACTGATCACTACCGACAACAAATAATCAACTTGAACCACGTTTTGATCTGAAAATGACCAGAATGGGCCAGAAGACATGGCACCATCACACACTTCAAAACCAGTTAAGATACATTAAAAGATCTTGCCTGGGAAGTATTAACCAACCACCGTATTCACCAGACCTTGCTCCTTCAGATGACCACTTGTTCCAACAGAAGGCACACATTCTTTCTGAGTAGCACTTCAAAACGTAGGAAGAAGTGGAAAATTGGGTATCTGAATGGTTTGCCTCAAAACAAGAAATGTTCTATTAGGATGGTATCCACAAATTACTTGAAAGAGGGACAAATGTGTAGCTAGCAATGGACATTATTTTTAATAAAGCACTTTTTAAAAACATATTTTATTGATTTTTTTACAGAGAGGAAGGGAGAGGGATAGAGAGTTAGAAACATTGATGAGAGAGAAACATTGATCAGCTGCCTCCTGCACACCCCCAATTGAACCTGAATTGAACCTGGGACTCTTCAGTCTGCAGGCCAACATTCTATCCATTGAGCCAAACTGGTTAGGACTGAATAAAGCACTTTTGATGTCTCTCTTGAAATTGTCATGTTTTCTTTGATTACAAAATCCGCATTATCAGCCGGTACACCTCCTAGACTATTAGCTTCACTGGCAACTCATTATTGGTCCCCCTCCCCATGTGCATTTAAGTGTCCAGAATTATCCTAATTTCAAAACCAAATAAAGACACTACAAAGAAAGAAATTTTATGTTAATATTCCTGATGAACATACATGCTAAAATTCTCAACAAAATATTGGCAAGCTGGATCCAGCAATACATTAAAAAGTCCATATGCCATAATCCAGATGAATTTATTCCAGGAATATAAGGTTGGTACAATATCAGCAAATCAATCAATGTGACACGCTACATAAACAAAATGAAAGACAAAAATCACATGATCATATCAATAGATGCAGAAAAAGCACTCGACAAAAATCAACACCCATTTTTTGATAAAACGTCTTAGCAAAGTGTTAATAGAGGGATCATACCTCAACATAATAAAGGCCATATTTGACTAATCCATAGTCAATATCACACTCGTTGGGCAAAAACTACAAGCATTTTCTTTAAGATTGTGAACACAGGGATGCCCACTTTCACCCCTCTTATTCAATGGAGTACTGGAAGTCCTAGCTACAGTATTCAGACAAGAAGAAATAAGGCATTCAAATTAGAAAGGAAAAATAAAACTGTCATTATTTGCAGACGACATGATATTGCATATAGAGAACCTTAAAAATTCCACCAAAAGAATCACTGGAACTGACAAATGAATTTAATAAATTAGCAAAATACAAAATAAATATTCAGAAATCAGTTGCATTTTTATGCGCAATAATGAACTACCAGAAAAGGAAACTAAGAAAACAATCACATTCACAATTGCTTCAAAAATAATAAAAATCTCAGAATAAATTTAAGCAAGGATATAAAAGACCTGTATTCAGGAAATTATAACACCAAAGAAAGAAACTGAAGAAGTTACAAATAAGTAGAAGTATATTCATGGATAGGAAGAAGTAACCTAATTAAAATGTCCATATTATATAAAGCAATCTACAGCTTTGATGTAATGTCTATCAAGATACCAATGGCATATTTCACAGAACTAGAACAAATATCCAAAAATTTATATGGAACCATTAAAGACCCTAAATAGCAATAGCAATCTTGAAAAAGAAGAACAAAGCTGGAGGAATCACACTATCTGATATCAAATTATGTAACAAGGCCATAGTAATCAAAATAGCATGGTACTGGCATAAAAAACATACATATAGATCAATGAAACAGAATAGAGAGCTCAGAAATAAACCTATAGCTTGATAAAATGAATTTTTAAACTATTCAACAAATAGGTTAAACCTAGGAAATAACCTATTCAACAAATTATGTTGAGAATACTGGAAAGATATGTACAAAAGAAATGAAACTCAATCCCCCTTCTTATACCATGCACAAGAATACATTCACAATGAACTGAAGACTTAAATTTTATACTCAAAACAATAAAAATTCTACTAGAAAATTGCAGTAATATTTTTCCTGATGCATCTCCTCGGACAAGAGAAACAAAAGAAAAAAATAAATAAATGGGATGATATCAAACTAAAAAGTTTTGCACAGCAAAAGAAACCATCAAACAAATGAAAATATCACCCACTAAATGAGAGAGCATAGTTGCCAATTATATATCTGATAAAGGCTTAATATCCAAAATTTATAAAGAAATTAAAAAACTGAACACTCAAAAACAGACAATCCAATTAAAAATCTCCAAAGAGGGCATATAGATGTCCAATAGATATACGAAAAGATGCTCAAAATCACTAATCATTAGAGAAGTACAAATTGAAATCACAATGCAATATCACCTCACACCTGTCAGAATGGCTGTCATCAATAAATCATAAAACAAGTGTTCTCGAGATCTGGGAAAAAGGGAACTCTTGTACACTCTTGGTGGGAATGCAGATTGGTACAGCCTCTATGGAAAGTGGTATGGAAATACCTCAAAAATTAAAAATGGAACTGCTTTTGACCTAGTGATTCCTCTTCTAGGAATTTATCTGAAGAAACCTGAAACACTAATTTAAAAGAATATGTATTCATTGCAGCATTATTTACAATAGCCAAAATTTGGAAGCAGCCCAAGTGCTCATCAGCAGACGAGTGGATAAAAAATATGTGATACAGTGGAATAATACTTGGCCATTAAAAAAGTGGAAATCTTACCCTTTATATCAGCATGAGTGGGCCCAGGAACATGATGCTAAAAGAAATAAGCTAGTCAGAGAAAGACAAGCACCATATGATTTTACCCATAGGTGGAATCTAATGAACAAAATGAACTAACAAGCAAAACAGAGACAGACTCATAGAGAGCAGCTGATTGTTATGGGGGTGGGGGTGGGGGGTTGGGTGAAGTGGTGGAAGGATTGAGAAAAAAAGAAAAAGAAAAGACTCACAGACAAAGACAACATTATAGTGATTGCTAGGGGTAGGAGGCTGGGGGGAAGGGAGGAGAGTATAGGGGGCGTATGTGATGATGGACAGACACTTGGAGTGATGATCACATAATATAGTATACACATGATATATTATAGAATTGTACACCTGAAACCCATATAATTTTGTTAATCAGTGTCACTTCAATAAATTCAATAAAAAGGGTGGAGGACTAAAGCCCGAACAAAGTGGGGGCCACCAAAAAAAAAAGTTTATTGGGAAAAATATAGAGATAATCTATTTAACTACTAGCTGTACCCAACCACGAGTTGATGTGGCTCAATCTGGTTAAATGGAAAAGAAAGAAAAGAGAAAGTGCACATTTCTAATATGTTTAATTGTACAATGCTTGTGGGTATACAATGTGCCCTCCCGGGTGGCTGCCCCTCGCACGCCACTGCCCCCGCCCTGCCCGGCTAATCTGGCCTTGCACACATGCGCCTCTGCAGCCCGAGGTCCCCCAGCACTGGCCTGTACCCCTGCTCCCCACCTATGGCCTGCACCCTACGCCCAAAGCAGCCCAGCCTCTCTCGGCTACCACGAGCAGGGGCCCTCGCCGAGCTGCCCAAAGGTGGAGGAAAAAGGAGCCCAGGAAGCTCCCCCGCCCTCACCTTCCACACTCCCCGTGAACCCTCGCCGGCATTGGAGGGGAACCGCAGCAGCTGCCTGCGCCCCGAGCCCCAGCCCAGCCCCAAGGCCCAGCCCCATGCCGGTTGATATTTCACAACATGATAATTGGCACGCCAATTTTCAATTGCAGTACATGCGGTGGCATCCCTGGCAGATCGAGTGAATTCCAAAATAACCGCTTCATCTGCTTCCACAACAGTGTCGACAGACTTGTATGTGACTGCCTGGCTTTGAATGTTAGACTGAATAATATTGTTAAGTTAATAGCATGTGTTGCTTTTACATCCAATAGATGGTGCTGTTTTTTTTTTAAAAGCATGTTTTTACCTGTCACAGAAGTGACAGGTATATAATGTAGGTATATAAAAACATGCGCGTATTCTAATGCAACATTGTGTCAAAATTTCAAAGCAATTGGTGAAGAACTTTCAGAGATTTGAGATTTTGAACAAACATTTACATTTTTATTTATATAGATATAAAACCTGTAATAAAATATAGGGCATAATATATAAAAATAAACTTACTTTCATGTTTAAAGACACATAAACACACTAAAAAGGTTAATGAGGATATTATTAATTATAAAAGCTATAGAAGAAAACACATTTTCATTTTCTTGTATATTATATGGCCTAAAAATAGATGATTTATGATTTTAAGAAAGTTAGTATTTGATTACCATTAAGCATTAAAAGAGAAAAGTAGGTGTTTGTTTTTAATTACTCATGGAGATGTAAATGAAATAAGTAAAACCAGTTTCTAGAACTATTCTACTACTGGCACTTAGGAAATGATTTCATTCCTTTTAGCAATAAATACCTATACAATTTTATAAAGATTTAATTAAATTGATTTCTATATATTAAAGGCATTAAAATATTACATGATGACTTTAAAGAAAACAATGTCAAGTACTTGCCATATTTCAGGCACTAATTTGAGCACTAGCATGTATTCCTTCACTAAGTTCTCAAATCAGTTTCAGTATTGTAGGCTTAACTACTATGCCCATTTTATAGGTGTAAACTGAAATGAAGACTATGTTGTCAGAGTTCAAAAGTTAGATCCACATTTGAAATGATGCTGTCTCTAGCCTCTATGTTGAAGGCAAGTAAAAGCAACTCTATGGTGCAGGATAAGCAACCAGAAAGCATAAAAGACTAAGAAATGGGAGAATTTAAGACCTCCAAAAGAGCAAGATGCAGGAACTGTCTGCATCTGTACAAAAGGCTCTGAGGAATACATTTTAAATTGCAGCCTTCCAAATAATTTGAAAAGTGGCAAGTCACTGTCACCTGTCTCCAGATTGAATTTTTAATTGTGATTTATATATGAACTAGAGGCCTGGTGCATGGATTTGTGCACCAGTGGGATCCCTCAGCCTGGCCTGTGCTCTCTCACAATCTGGGACACCTCTGGGGATGTCAGACTGCCGGTTTTGATCCAATCCCCACAAGTCAGGTCATTTGGTCACTTAGGCTTTTATATATAAAGATAAAATTATGTAGTTATTTTTAGATTTAAAAAGTTTTATTTTTTAAACATTGAAGAATTTTACATTCCAGAGGTAATTCTTTTAATGTGATATAGAAATTCTTGACCTGGCCAGGTGGCTCAGCTTGTTGGAGAGTTGTCCCTTGCACCGAAGGGTCTTGGGTTAGACTCCTGGTCAGGGCACATACCTAGGTTGTTATTCAATCCCCAGTTGGTTATTTCTCTTTCACATTGATGTCTCTCTCTCTGTCTCTCTGTCTCTCTCTCTCTTGCCCTCACTTCTTCCTCTCTAAGAAAAATATCAATAGATATATCCTCAGCTAAGGATAAAAAAATAAAAAAGAATTTTTAATGCTACTTTATCAAATATAATCATGAAACTGAGATTTAGATATTCTTATGTTATTTTCTTTATGGTTGTCCTTTCCAATATGATTTATCTTCCTCTTGAAAAACATCATCACCAATTCTATTAGTGAAAACATATTGGAGTTAAAAATCAGTATTTTTTCCATATGAAAACATTTTTATTTAACCATGATACCTTAAAGTAGTTTTGCTAGATGATTAATACTGAATTGATGGTTATTTTCTCTTAGCACTTTCAATATACCACTTTATGCATGGTTAGCTTTTTTCAAAGTATTGAGAAGTTTCCTATCTGTTAATAGTCATTCTTTCATAGGTGATATGTCCTATTCCTCTCTGGAAACTTTTAGGATCTCTCTTTGGTATGAAATTATCATCACAGTGTATCTGTATGTAAGCTTACTATATATTGAGCTTCCTGAATTTGTTAATTTGTATCCTTTATCAATTATAAAAAAACATTTTATCCTTTGTGCCTTTAAATATTTTTAATTATCCATTCTCTATTTCTGGAACATTAAATACTTATATAGTATAACTTCCTCTCTATATGTTTTTATATTTTTCATCTGCTTATCTGTCTGTGTTACATTCTGAGAAATTTATTCAAATGTATCACCCATTTGACTTTGTACTAATCTTTTTCTGCTATTTAACCGATCAAGATTTTATTTTATTCTTATTTTTAATTTTTAAAAGTTTTTATATTCTCATTTTGCTTTTAAAATTTACATTTTTTTTGAAAATTAGCATTAGACAGAAGGATATTTTATGATAATTTTAATTCTGTCTCCTAACACAAGAGGAGTATAAGCATTTATATGGTCTTCATAATCATTCTGAATATATTTGTTAATTGTACTTTTTACTTATAAGTATTTGATTAGGATTCTGGTAATCGTTTTCCATGGAAAACATAATACAAAGCAGATATAAACAAATAACATTTGAAAAATCTAGTCATAACTACCTTATACCAATTTATTATTCCAATAAATATTTCCAATATTTATTTTCTTCTAAATATCTGAAAGAAACTTGTCACTTAAGATTTGAACAACTCTGGCAAATACTGACTGCACCAAATACATGTGGCTTAATTCCAGGCCCAACATAAATCACTTTCCTGCTTTATCCACCTCTATTTCATTCACAGTAGCTGGCTGCTTACTCCCACTGGATATCGTGCCTCTACAATCTATGTCAACTATATTTATTTATTTTTTTAATATATTTTATAAATTTCAGAGAGGAAGGGGGAGGGAGAGAGAGATAGAAACATCAATGATGAGAGAGAGCTATTGATTGGCTACCTCCTGCATGCTTCCCACTGGGGATCGAGCCCACAACCTAGGCATGTGTCCTTGGCTGGAATCACACACAGGACCCTTTATTCTGCAGGTCGACACTCTATCCACTGAGCCAAACCGGCTGGGACTATGTCCACTATGTTTAAAGAGAAATCTCAACCTTTACCAATCATTGGAAGCCCTTAGAACATCATTCTACCACTCTTTATGGGCTTATTCAATATTATTCTATTTTAATTCTTTTATATATCTATATATATAAAAGCCTAATATGCAAATTGTCCCCTGGGGAGTTTGACCAGGAGACTGGGAATTTGATTGTTTGCTATGATGTGCACTGACCCAGTCGGCAGCCGGGGAAGGGAGGCCCCAACCAGCAGCCGGAAGGCCCCAATTGGCCCTGATCGCAGGCCAGGCCTAGGGACCCTACCTGTGCACAAATTTCATGCACTGGGCCTCCAGTGTATATATAATTTAAAAATGCTCTTATGCTAAAACAAGAGGGAAAACTGTTGTCTTAAGTGGTCAGAGAATAATATTCCCAAGGGCAACTAACATTTTTTCTATTTTATTAATTTATATCTACTAAATTTAGTAGCAGGCTTAGCCCTGGAAGAAAGTATACATTGATCACTCTCTGTAAATTTACTTTGGTATTCATTTACCTGCTTCCTCCACATGACTGTTTGACTCAGTCCCATACTCTCCAGGTCCCATACTCTAGGACTGTCCCTTGGCTTAGCTTTGTATTCTCAACTGGCTAAGAGTAATGGAATCTGATAAGCTAACATTTTAGGGATTGTAGAATAAAATTGGCAGCAGATTAATGTGTTAAATCATTTAAGTGTGCTGTGATTTTAGAGGATTTTTTTTTCATTATGCCATTTCAGGCAGGGAAATAATCAGGTAAAAAATAAAAGTTTTGAGCAAGAAAGCATGTCAGTAACTCCTTAAATATTATTATGAATGAAACCATCTACCTTGCCAAATACAGAACTGCTTAATAGAAGGGTAGAGTAAGATATTAAGAAATATAATAGATTAAGTAAATCATTTAATTGTTTCCTATCCCCTATAATTTGGGATTTTCTAAAATCAAATAATCAAAATTTGAAGAGATCCTTAAAGATATCATTTAATATGAAGCACAAAATAAATCCTAAGTTCCTCTTGAGAAAAGTGTTGTTTGATGTGTACTCCAAACCTGGAAACAGTCCCTGACTCATGACAAGTGCTCATCAATTATTTGTTTTATGAGTTAGTAAATATATGCATTCATTTAAAAAATGGATAAGGAGTACTCTATAATGCAAAGGCTCTGATTCTCTAGTAATCTCTATAAGATTAATTACACATATATACTGATTATATGTATTATGTATATAAATTATATATATATACACATATACATATACATATACATATGTGTGTATATATATATATATATATACTGATATGTATACATATATATACACCGAGTGGTCAGATTATTATGATCTCCCGATGTTTGTAGGCGAATTAGCTATAATTTTGTGTGGAAGTTGCTAGAGGGCCAGGCCATTATAAATAGGGAAATAGGGAAGCAGGTTGTTTATCATGACAGTAGAAGTGATTTTTTTCCTGAAGATATGGGTAAACAACACGATTTAATAGCCTTTAAATGTGGGATATATATATATATATATATATATATATATATATATATATATATACACACACACAGTGTGTGGCCATATTATTATGACCACCCATCAGTGCTTTGTTAGGCCACCTTTTGCCTTCAATACTGCGGCAATTCTTCTTGGCATTGACTCCACGAGATGTTGAAAGGAATCTGACACCATGCCTGATGAATAGCACTGTCCAGTTCTGTGAGATTTGATGGTTGTGGAACCAGCTGCCTGATGGCTCTTCTAACTTTGCCCCACAAATGCTCAATTGGATTGAGATCTGGTGATTGTGGGGCCACCTAAGCAAGGTAAAGACTCCCTCATGTTCTTGAAACCACTCCTAAACTAAAGGAGCACCATGGCATGGCAGGCGCATTGTCTTGTTGGAAGAAGCCATCTCCATTGGGATACGCCATCAACATGATAGGATGAACCTAATCAGCAATGATACTTAGGTATGTTGTGCTATTCAGACGTTGTTCCACACGAATTAAAGGGCCCAAATCATGCCAGGAAAACATGCCCCAAACCTTAACACTGCCCCCATCAGCTTGAAGGGTTGTACTCATGCATGTGGGGTGCATGCTTTCATGCTGTTTCTGTCAAATTCTCACTCTGCCATCTGCATGATGCAACTGGAAACATGATTCATCGGACCACATGACTTTTTTCCAATGCTCGACTGTCCAATCCTTGTGTTCCTGTGCAAATTGGAGACGTTTTATCTTGGTAACTGCAGACAGCAAAGGTGTTTGAACAGGCCTTCGGCTTCCATATCCCATACAATGAATGCAGCTAATTTGCCTACAAACCTCATGTGGTCATAATAATCTGGCCACTCAGTGTTTGTGTGTGTATATATACATATATATCCCATGTTCAAAGGCTGTTAAATCACATTGTTTACTCATATCTTCAGAAAAAAATCACTTCTACTGTCATGGTAAATAACCTGCTTCCCTATTTATAATGGTCTGGCCCTCTAGTAACTTCAGTGTGAAATTATAGCTAATTTGCTTACAAATGTCAGGTGGGCATAATTATCTGGCAATGTATATTGCTTTCACTATTATCAAACTAATAATGTGAGGCCTCACTTTTACTAGTACAATAGCACTCAGATTTTTCACACCTGGGTAATATTACCTTGTTTTAGTGTCACAGAACTTACATGTTTGAACTCTTAAAATCTGTCCAATCTTTTTTTTTTATTCTTTGGTGGAATATATACTCGTTTATTTTTAATTAGCAAGTCATGTTAGATTATGGTTAAAACCACCAGAAGCTGTTTGCCTCCAGAGGCTGATTTGTTGACACACAGCCTATACAGTAATGTTAAGCATACAACCACATACTTTGATACTATGATGGCACAGTAAGAGGAGACTCTTCATTACTCCACATGCCTTGACTGAAGTAAGAATTTTTCTGATCCATTACCTGTTTGCTGTCAGTATCCTAGCAGGTTTCCCAGGTAATTACACCAGGCATCTGGTTTGGGTAATTTTTAGCTTTCCATTTGCAAATAAGGTTATGTGTACATAATTATTCTCTCTTGGAAGAAGGAGGAACTAGATTTCTGTGTTAAATATTGTGCAAAAAATACATATAATGAAGATTCACAGATTTTCCCCAATACTTCATCTTTATTTGTTTATAATTTTACTATGGAATTTGGCACCAAAACCTGGTACCAAAGGATTGCAATTACTTTATATTTAATATTGCTGCAGTTCAACTTAATCACTATTATGACTAAGAAATATTATTACTAAGTCTGATCTATTTCTATTTTTCATACAGTTCTTTGGGGATATTCACAAGTGTATATTATCTTTCTCCTCTCATTCATCCATCTATCCATTCCTATATAATCCTATGTATATGTTACTACTTTCATTTATATTTTAAAACCACACACAAGCTACTATTACATTCATATACTAGAGACTTCTTTTTAAAAATATTTTTATTGACTTGAGAAAGAGAGAGAGAGGGAGAAGGAGAGAAATAAACTTTGATGTGAGAGTGAAATATCAATTACCTGCCTCCTGTAAACACTCCATCGGGAATCAAGCCTGCCACCCAGGCATGTGACCTGACCAGGAATTGAACCAGCAACCTTTGGTGCATAGGACAATGCCCAGTCAACTGAGCTGCACCAGCCAGGGCTGGAGATTTCTGTATATTTTATTTTATACATATCTAAAAAGCAAATTTGAGAATTTTCATAATAATAGTAACTTTTCTAAATATTAGTTCTTTTGCTCCTCTGTTCTGGTAATTTTAACCTGCCATTGTACTATCAGGGTTTTCACAGGTGTAAATCAACTGCACTGTTGGTTCCCCCCCAATGAATGATAAAAGAATTCACTACTAAATGATTAAAAATCACTTTGTGGCCCTGATCAGTTTGGCTCAGTGGATAAAGTATCGGCCTGTGGACTCAAGGGTCTGAGGTTCAATTCCAGTCAAGGGCATGTACCTTGGTTGGGGGCACATCCCCAGTGGGCAGTGTGCAGGAGGCAGCTGATCGATGTTTCTAACTCTCTGTCCCTCTCTTCCTCTCTGTGAAAAATCAATAAAATATATTTTTAAAAAATCACTTTGGCAAATAAAGTGGCATATGAATGGTTACAATAAAGTCATATAACAAACTTCTGTAGAAATATATCCTCTAAAAAAAGTTTATCCTGTTTCACTAGGAAAAGAAAAACAGTTTAGCTATAACCAGAACAAAGCACAGGGGGAATAAATGGAATACTTGCCACTTTTAATAGTTAAAACAAGGAAATTACACATTGACTAGAATAGACATAGGTTTATTAGAAGTATTATGTAGTCATAGCATAATTTTTATCTATACTTCTAAATGTTCCCCTAATGTCAGATGAATTAATATGCATGTTAACATGAGAACAGCTAAAGAGCTTGTCAAACTCAAATGATATATAAAAAGAACCTAATAAATATGTCTGAATAAAAATTCTGTGAATCACATTGTAAAGTCTGTTTATGGTAATGGGTATATTTAATTGCTATAGAAAGATTACAAAAATGACATTCAAGACAGAGTCAGAAAATGTGAGTCAATTAGAAATCTAATCTAATAAAATAGTAATATGCAAATTAACCATCTTTCTAGGATGCCCAAGCCACGCCCACCAGCCAAGCCACACCCACCAGCCAATCAGAGAGGCTGTATGCAAATTAACTCAGCCAAGATGGCGGCCGGCAGCCATGGAGCTAGAGTAAACAGCAGGCTTCCATTGCAACTGCCTGCTTAGGCTGGCTGAGCCTCTGCTCATGGTAACAATGTTTCAATTATAGAAGCCACAGAGCTGAAACAAATAGGAGGCTTCCTTACCCACCTAGGCCTGGGCTCAAAGCAACAGTGTTTCAATTATAGAAGATAAATAAACCCCAGAAACCTGATTCCAGCCAGCCTCACTGGGACCTTGGGTCAATGGGAGCTGTGGGCAGCCTGAAAATGGCCCTCAACCCCTCACTCAGGCTGTCCAGGTACCCCAGTAGGGAATGAACCCTTAAGGGACTGTGGGCTGCTTGAAAACAACCCTCAGCTCCTCACCCAGGCTTGCCACACCACAGTGGGGTGAGAGTTCCCACTGGGGGGCTTGGCCAGCCTGCAAACAGCCATCAGCTCCTCACCCAGGCTGGTCAGGCATGCCAGCAGCTGGACATCCCCTGAGGGGTCCCAGACTGTGATAGGAACAGGCCAGGCTGAGAGACCCCCCCCCCCCGAGTGCACAAATTTTTGTGCACCAAGCCCCTAGTACCTATATAATCAACTAGGGCATATAGATGTTGACACAACAAAAAAGTTAGGGTTTTATAAAATTACTAGAAGCCTGGTGCATGAAATTCATGCATAGGGGTGAGTCCCTCAGCCTGACCTGCACCATCTCCAATCTGGGAGCCCTCAGGGGAGCCCTCTCCAACCCAGGAGTTTCTGTCTTTGCAATCATATGAGTGAACTGTCTGAGAACCCAACCCAGTTTGGTTTTTTGCTCACAGAATAGTAGAAGTCTTTTTTATTTCTTTGCTCCATTGGTGAAGATTTCCTAGAAGTTGCAGGATATCTTCCTTTTAACTTTTCCTCGACACTCTGACTTTACTTATGTCTCCCACCTTTGCTTACCCTCCATCCCCCACTGGAACAATAATTTGCTCCAGGCTCACTTTGCTCTAGTGCAGGGGTCCTCAAACTTTTTAAACAGGGGGCAGTTCACTGTCCCTCAGACGATTGGAGGGCCGGACTATAGTTTTAAAAAAAAAACAACTATGAACAAATTCCTATGCACACTGCACATATCTTATTTTGAAGTAAAAAAACAAAGCGGCAAAAACACCTGGTGGGCAGGATAAATGTCCTTGGTGGGCTGCATGTGGCCTGTGGGCCATAGTTTGAGGATCCCTGCTCTAGTGTCTAGGAGAACTACGATTCCCAGCATTCCTGGTGCTCCCCACACTCTTGGTTTTTGCTTCTGGTCCAGGGGCTACAGAAACAAAAAGGACTAGAAACTTCAGCTTCCCCCAGACTGGGCTGACAGGACAGGACACTCCAGTCATGTTCCCAGGACCCCAGCTGCTCAGCACCTGTGTGCATAGGCCCAGAGAGACCAGGGGGCAGGAACGCCCTCCACGTTGCCACAGTGACATGCAGGTGTCTTGCCCATCCCCTGGCCGCTCAGCACCTGCACGTGTGCGCGCTGCCCACAGGCCGGCCATCTTTGTCAGGTTAATACACATACTCACTCCTGATCGGCTGAGGGTATAGCAAAGGGACGGTCAATTTACATATTTGCCTGTTATTAGTATAGATATCTGAATTATGGCCAAACTAATCTATATCTAATCTAATAAAAGAGTAATATGCAAATTAGCCAACGCTCCGAGACACCTAAGCCACGCCCACCATCCAAGCCATTCCCACCAGCCAATCAGAGTGGCTGTATGCAAATTAACCCAGCCAAGATGGCGGCCAGCAGTCACAGAGCTACAGTAAACAGGAGGCTTCCATTGCACCAGGAGTAAACTGCCTGCCTAGGCCAGCCGGGCCTCTGCTAAAGGTAACAACATTTCAATTATAGAAGCCACAGAACTGAAGCAAACAGGAGGCTTCGTGACTGCCTAGGCCTCAGCTCAAAGCAATAAAGTTTCAATTATATAAGATAAACCTCAGAAACTTGATTCCAGCCAGCCTCGCTGGGACCTTGGGTCGATGAGAGCTGTAGGCAGCCTGAAAATGGCCCTCAACCCCTCACCCAGGCTGGCCACACCCGCATGGGGTGAAGGTTCCCACTGGGGGGCTTGGCCAGCCTGCAAACAGCCATCAACTCACCCAGGCTGGCCAGGCATCCCAGCAGGTAGACATCCCCTGAGAGGTCCCAGACTGTGAGAGGGCATAGGTCGGGCTGAGGGACTCCTCCGAGTGCACAAATTATTGTGCACTGGGCCCCTAGTATATATATAAAGAGCCAGGGTCTGTAATAGCCAAAACAACCAAAGGCTCGACCTAACGCCCAGGCTGCATGCGCAGCAGGCTCTGGTGGGTGGGGACTTAAGGCAGCAGAGATGGAGCTGGGGGAGGCCGGGCTGGCACTCACACTCACCCACAACTGCACACATGCACACACACACAGTGTCCACCAGCTCACAGCCTTTTCTCCCTTTCTTTCCCTCCCTCTTAGCTCACTCTCAGAGTCTCTCTGAGAATGAGGCCCTAGGGCAGGCAGAGGGTGAAGCTGACCCCAGTGGCCCTGCCCCCTCCCAGCCTGGAAAGAGGAAGAGGGAGAGAGGGAGGCAGGAGGCCTGGAGGACTGCTGAGAAAAACAAAGAGAGACAAAGACTGGGAGAGATTGGGTTGGAGAGATGGAAACAAGACAGACTGGACCTGAAGAGGCCTAGATGGAAGGGAGGCCTATGGGGGCCATAAACTAAAATGTGCCCCCCCCAAAATAAATAAAAATAAAATGTGGGCCCCAACCAGCTGGGCACAGCGAAACTCTGGGTCTCACAAGACCATGGGCATGGCTGGTCTTTAAACTGGACCATGACAGGAGGGAGGAGGGAGCCCCATTCCTCATGGAACTGGCAGTTGGTCAGGTTGCTGTCAGGGGCCTGCCAGTCAGGAATTCCATTCACCTGATAGCAGGGAGGAGGGAATATGTCTAAAGACTAACTATTGAAACAAAGTACCTCTGAAGCCCAAAGAAGCCATTGTTGGCGACAATATACCTGAAGGAAAACTACTGGCACAACATACCTCTGAAGCTGAAAGAAGCCGGCATCAGTGACAGAATATATCTGAAGACCAACGGTTGGCAGAATGAGCTTCTGCAGCCAAAAGAAGCTGGTGTCATTGACAGAAAATGTCTGAAGACCAACGTGCCTCTGAAGTTGAAAGAAGGCATCAGTGATGACAGAATATGTCTAAAGAACAGTCATCAGCCCTAGCCGGTTTGGCTCAGTGGATAGAGCATCAGTCTGCGGACTGAAGGGTCCCAGGTTCGATTCCAGTCAAGTGCATGTACCTTGGTACGGGCACATGCTCAGTAGGGGGTGTGCAGGAGGCAGCTGATCGATGTTTCTCTCTTATCGATGTTTCTAACTCTCTATCTCTCTCTCCTCCTTTCCATAAAAAATCAAAATATATATTTTTTAAAAAAGAACAGTCATCAACAAGTCCTACCAACACTGGTAGGAACTGCCTTCACAGCGAAAATGGAGTACATGAGGATGAAATCCTCGAACATAGTTGTGGTGAAATGACTGTTAGATGATAATTTGGCCTATCACTAAATTTCTGTGATGAAAAACTATCTGATGGAAAATATACTCGATGTTGTAGCAAAGGGAAAGTCTGTCCAAATGATACACATTTTTCAGAACACCCAGCATATTTTAAAAATTTAATGACAAATGAAGATTCTGACAGTAAAAATTTCATGGAAAATATTCGTTCAATAAATAGTTCTTTCGCTTCCATGGGAGCAAATATTGCATCATCATCAGGATATGGGCCATACTGTTTTAGAATACATGGACAAGTTTATGACCATACTGGAACTTTACAGCCTTCGGATGGTGTTTCTCAGAAGTTTGTTCAACTCTATATTTTGGATACAGCCAAAGCTACAAGTAAAAGATGAGCAATGCCAGAAAACCAGGGCTGCTCAGAACGATTCATGATCAACATCAACAACCTCATGCATAAAATAAATTAATTAACAAAATTGTACAAGATGCTACATGAGGTAGAAAAGGAAGCCCAATCTGAAGCAGCAGCAAAAGGTATTGCTCCCACAGAGGTTACAATGGTGATTAAATACAATCATAACAGTGATCCAGGTAGATATAATTCTCCCTGTATAACTGAGGTTGCTGTCATATTCAGAAACGAAGATGGAGAACCTCCTTTTGAAAGGGACTTGCTCATTCATTGTAAACCAGATCTTAATAGTTCAAATGCTACTAAAATGAAACAAATCAATATCCTGTTTCCTACATTAGATGTGATGACATATCCCATTCTTTTTCCACATGGTGAACAAGGCTGGGGAACAGATATTGCATTAAGACTCAGAGACAATAGTGTAATCAATAATAATACTAGACAAAATGTAAGGACACAAGTCACACAACTGCAGTATTATGGATTTCATCCCTCTGTGCAGGACACATTTAATCCTATTTTAAATGCAGGAAAATTAACTCAACAGTTTATTGTCAATTCATATTAAAATATGGAAACCAATTGAATAAATTATATTAAATCAAACCAATGTAAGATGAGAATTGAAATATATAGTGTTTTCATGGATTTTCTCACTTCTAGATCTGAAAATGACAATGTGCCAATTAGTAAAATGATACTACTTCCATCATCTATTGAGGGTAGTCCCAGAAATATGCAGCAGCGATATCAGGATGCTATGGCAATTGTAATGAAGTTTGTCAAACCCGATTTATTGATAACCATGATGTGCAACCCCAAATGGGCAGATATTACAAACAATTTACAATGCTGGCAAAAAGTTGAAAACAGACTTGGCTTGGTAGCAAGTTTTTAATATTAAGCTGAATGCTCTTTTAAATGATATATGTAAATTCTATTTATTTGGCAAAGTAATAGCTAAAATTCATGTCACTGAATTTTAGAAACGTGGACTGCCTCATGCTCACATATTATTGATATTGGATAATGAATCCAAATTATGAAACAAGATGACATTGACTGTATAGTTAAGGCAGAAATTCCAGATGAAGACCAGTGTCCTACACTTTTTCAAATTGTAAAATCAAATATGGCACAAAGGACCATGTGAAATGCAAAATTCAAACAGTCCATGTATGGAAAATGGAAAATGTTCAAAGGGATATTCAAAAGAATTTCAAAATGCGACCATTGGAAATATTGATGGATATCCCAAATACAAACGAAGATCTGGTAGCACCATGACTATTGGAAATAAAATTGTCGATAACACTTGGATTGTCCTTTACAACCTGTATTTGTACCTTAAATATAACTGTCATATAAACATTGAAGTCTGTAAATTGATTAAAAGTGTCAAATATTTATTTAAATATGTCTATAAAAGGCACGATTGCACAAATATTCAAATTTAGGAAAAAAAAATTATCAATCATGACAAAGAACAGGATTTCATTGACTCCACTTATCTAAGTGTGCCTGAGGCTGTTTGGAGACTTTTTGCAATGCGAATATCATGCAATCACAAGATTAGCTATTCATTTGCCAAAAGGAAAAAAATTGTATTTTCATATCGATGGTTTTGCTGAAGTTATAGATAGGGCAAAAAGACCTAAATCAACTTTGATGGCTTGGTTTTTATTGAATAGAGAACACTCCAATGAACATATTTATTATCCTATCTAATAAAAGAGTAATATGCAAATTAGGTATCACTGTCACAAAGATGGCTTCCCCCATGGCCACAAGATGGTGGCGCCCATAGCCACAAGATGACAGTGCCCAGTCTGGCTCAGCTCTGCCACTAATGTAGTCAGGCCTGTTAGCCAGGCAGGTAGCAGGGGAGGCGGGAGGGGGGAGACACGGGGGGGGGGTGCAGAGCCGGTGATTGGAGGGGGCAGGGGCAGAGCTGGTGATCAGAGGGGTACGAGGGTGCCCTATCCAGGCATAAGGCCTGGGCCAGAGGCCTCAGGCCTGGGCAGGGGCAAGGCTGGAGATCGCAGAAGCCTGGGCTCCACAGAGTCAGTGATAAGAGGGGTAGGGGCAGAGCCTGCAATCTCAGGAGTATAGCCACCGGTGGAGCTGGCAAAGCAGGGGCTTAGGGGTCCCCTGTCCAGGCCTGCAGCCTTGATTAGAGGCTGTCAGTGAGACAAGCAAAGAGCCAGCGATGGCAGGGGGCAGGATCAGAGACGGTGATCACAGAGGCCTGGGCTCTGTGAAGTTGGTGATCTGAAAGGCATGGGGATCTTCTGCCCAGGCCTGCAGCCTCAGGCAGAGACTGCAGGCCTGGGCAGGGGTCTGGGGGTCCCCTGCCCAGGCCTGCATCCTTGGCCAGAGGTTACAGGCCTGGGCAGGGGTGGAGCTGGGATTGGAGGGGAAGGAGTGGAGCTGGTGATCAGAGTGAACTACAGAGGAAACACCTTTTCTTACCACTCATTGGCTAAGCTCCCTGTATGCCACTGGTAATATTCTTAGTAACTTGGGCAATAAGAATCCAAAAAGGTGATCTAGGTTTTTTCCACCACATTCCTAGAGAAAAATAAAATAAAGCTCTACTGCTGAAGGGCTAAGAAATGTCATATCCTGCCCTAGCCAGTTTGGCTCACTGCATAATGCATCAGCCTGCTGACTGCAGGGTGTGGGTTCAATTCTGACCAAGGGCATGTACCTAGGTTGGAGGCTCCTTCCTGGCCAGGGCACAGGACAGGGCATATGCAGGAGGCAAGCAATCAAAGTGTTCTTCTCACTTTGATGTTTCTCTCTGTTTTTCCCTTCTCTTCCACATTCTCTAAAAATCAATGGAAACATATCCTTAGTTGAGGATTAAAAAAGAAAAAGAAAGAAATTTCATATCCTATGAAAGACACATCTTGAAAATGCCTAAAGAAAGTTGTCATTTTTTTCATGGTGAAGGGACTAGAGTCCGTGTTGATGAAGACACCTTGGTGGCTGCAGTGTCTGGCAGTGGCTACAGCAGTGGGGTGATGGGGCTGGTGGCTTCCCCTGATTAGCCTGGTCACCTCCCACAAAGGGAGGCCAGACTACGGCTTAGGCTTGCTCCTCAAGGGGAGCAGGGAGCCGGCCTAAGCCTTTAGTAGGACATCCCCTGAGGGCTCTCAATATGTGAGAGGGGGCAGGTTGGGCTGAGGAACCCTCCCCCCAGTGCACAAATTTTGTGCACCGGGCCCCTAGTGTGTGTGTGTGTGTGTGTGTGTGTATGGAATACGCAAATTTGTCCAGGATGCACTTACGGTAATGACCAGCTGGAGCACATGGGTGTGGCTGTGTGCCGCATGAGGTTGGGGGGACATGAGGCTGTGTCAAATAAAATAAAATGCGTTCACATAACCTAAAGCACAAACATCCCACAAGATAACCCAATGCAGGTTATTGTGTAATCACAATGATTACACATATTGATTACACAATAAACTTATTTTTACCGAAAGAAAAGAACATCTTCACTTAAAGATGCCTCAGTAAGGCTGCTGAGGCTTTCATCTGTTCCTTTCTACACCCAAGATGACAGGATTCAAGGAGGAAGAGCTCCAGTTTCATTCCCTCAGCACCCACCTAGGAGGCCTCCCTAGGGCAACTCTCCCCTCCAAGCCCTGAGCAACACAGATGCTCAGCTTCAGCCTGCGAGACCCAAGGGAGGTGGAGCAAAGTGCTTTCCCTCCGGGACCCCACTCTTTCTGGGAGTCTGGCCTGGAGGGCGCTCTCCCTGGGAACCTGTGAATCCACCTCCCAGGGCAACTGCACAGCAGCAAGGCCTGGCCAGCCGAGGGAGGGCGACCTACCATGGGGATGTGTATGCTGGCGGAGGCCATGCAGCTGCCGTAGTTGAAGTCATCCTCCATGGTGGAGCAGGGGTAGCAGGGATCAGAGTCTGTATGTCAGCAATGGAACCCCAACTCCCCACTGAATGACTAGAGCACACGGACCTCAATGGTCCTCCGTCACTTCCTGAGCAGTAGTCAGCCCCAACCAGGGATTAAACCCAAAACCTAAGCAGGTGCCCTGACAGAATGGAACCCAAACCTTTGCTGTGGCAGAGGAGCCCCGGGGCCAGGGAACCCAGAGGGGTTTTGTTGAGGGGCCCTGACAGGCAGCCTGCAGCACAGTGGGTTAGAACCTCCTCCTGCTACAGCAAGGTGGCGGGTTGGATCCCTGGTCAGGGCACAGACAGGAAGCAGCCAAAGAGAGCATAGTAAGCGGAACAACACACTGGTGTTTCTCTCACTCATTTCCTCTCTCTACAATAATCAATCAATAAAAATAAAAATAAAAAATAAACCCTCTGCCTTGCAGAGTTGCTAAAACAGAACGCAAAGTCCCATCCCTTCCCGTTCATTCAACAAACACTTCACATGCTCCGTCAATAAACACACTGGGGATGGGTGTTTGTTGTTTGTTTTGGTTAATCCTCACCTGAGGATATTTTTTCTTTTCTTTTCTTTTTTCTTTTTTTTTTTTACAGAGAGTGGAAGGGAGAGAGGAAGACAGAAACTAATGTGAAAGACATCAATTGGTTGCCTCTTGCTGAATCACTGACCAGGGTCTGAGATTGAGCCTGCAACCCAGGTACACGCCCTTCTTTGGAATACAAGCCGGTACCTTTCAGTCTGCCTGCAGAAGCACTATCCACTGAACCAAACCAGCATTTTTTTTCCCTTTTTAAGTCCTTCTCTAAGGATATGTTTTTTTTTTTTCATTGATTATACAAAAATAGGAAGGAAGAGGGAAAGAGAAAGAGAAACATCCACCAGTTGCGTAAGGGACAGGGATGGAACCCACAACCTGTGTATGTGCCCTCACCTGAATCAAACCCATGACTCTTTGGTGCATGTAAGGATACTCTAACTACTGATCCACACTGACCAGGGCCTGGAGGTACATTTAAACATTTGTTTTCAGATCTGCCCTGGCAGGTGGCTCCATTGGTTGGAGTCTCAACCTGTACACCAAAGGATTTCCTGTTGGATTCTAGGTTAGGGCACATACTTAGGTTTAGGTTAGACCCTGGTGTGTTAGCAGGTGCAGAGGCAGCCTATTGGTATTTCTCTGTCACATGGATGTTTCTCTCTCTAAAAATCAATTTTAAAAACATCCTCAGGTGAGTATTAAAATATATATATTAAAATTTTTTCATGTGTAAAATTTTATTTGTTTCTTTTTTAAATTTTATTTTTCATTTACAGTTCCCATTCAATAGCCTATCCTATGTAATAAAACCCTAATATGCAAATTGACTGAATGGTGGAATGACTGGTTGCTATGAACTGACCACCAGGGGGCAGACGCTCAATATAGGAGCTGCCCCCTGGTGGTCAGTGTGCTCCCACAGGGGAGGGCCACTCAGACAGAAGCCAGGCTTACAGCTGGTGAATGCAGCTGTGGTGGCAGGAGCCTTTGGAGCAGCACTAAGAGGCAGCAAGCTGAGCGGCAGGGAGCAGTAAGCAGGTGGGCAGTAAGGAGCGAGGGGTCCCAGACTGCGAGAGGGCAGAGGCCCGGCTGAGGGGACCCCCTACCCCCAGTGCATGAATTTTGTGCACCGGGCCTCTAGCCTATAATAATCCTATATAATAAAACCCTAATATGCAAATTGACTGAATGCAGAACAACTAGTGGAATGCCCAGTCACTATGATGCGCACTGACCACCAAGGGGCAGATGCTCAATGCAGGAGCTTCCCCCTGGTGGTCAGTGTGCTCCCATGGGGGGAGCGCCACTCAGCCAGAAGCCAGGCTCATGGCTGGTGAGTGCAGTGGTGGTGGCTAGAGCCTCTCCCACTTCAGTGGCAGTGCTAAGGAGCAGTGAGCCAAGTGGTAAGGAGCAGTGAGCAGGCAGGTGGTAAGGAGTGAGAGGTCTTGGACTGCAAGAAGAATGTCTGCCTGCTGGCTTAGGCCTGATTCCCTAGGACATCATTGAGGGGTCCCAGATTTTAAGAGGGTGCAGGCTGAGCTGAGGAACCCCCCCTAGTGCACAAATTTTGTGCACTGGGTCTCTAGTAAAAGCATAATATGCTAATTAGACCAGAGGTCCTTCTGAACAAAGCTGGAGCTGCGAGGGAATCCCGGGTCTCGGGTGCGTGCCAGTGGCTGGAGGGAAGCCTGGGTCCTGGGTGCCAGAGGTATGTCAGTGCCAGCAGCTGTGAGAAGGAAGGCCTACTCTTGCATGAATTTCATGCATCGGGCCTCTAGTTTTAAATAAGGAGCATAAATAATTTTTTCTTTAACAACATCAAAAATTCCAGGAGAAAGCTGTTTAGTTGTGATGCAGTAGTAAATTATGTCTTCCAATGTCTCTCTCTCTTTTTTATTCTCACCTGAAGATCTGTTTACTGATTTGAGAGAGAGAGAGATCAATTGGTTGCCTACTATATGCAACCCAACCAAGGACAGAATCTTTAACCTGGGTATGTGTCCCAAGGAGGAATCAATATAACCCTTCAGTGTTCGGGACAATACTCCAACCAACTGAGCCACAGGGGTCAGGGCCTTACGATGTTTATGTAATTGTTTGGAAGTAAGTATGTGTAGTTGTAATGTCATTTGTGCTAAATGCAAAAAATAAAGCAATGTTTAATTAATTTTATATTTTTATTTTGCTTCAGAGTAAAAACAGCTATTCAGGAAAGCTGGAAAATTGCTGTTTTCTTCTGCACTCAGAGAGTACTGGCTGAATCATCACACTTGGCAGTAACACTCCTGGGCTGTACTGTAAGCAGCCAGTGCTATGATGTGGAGTCAGAGACAAAGGAACTGCAATTCCTGGCCATTAAAATCATGTGGGGGTAATTACTTAGGTGGCCACCAGGACTAAATCAATAAATCTCAAACCTGGGTCAAGGAAGAAAACTGCAGTGCCTTTTCAAAAGTTTGAGACTAGCAATGCTGTGAAAGCTTAAAAAAAAAGTCTTCTAAAATAGTAGGAAATGTTGTACCTGCACCAAGACAGGCTTTTGTCACATAATCACAGCTTTACAATGCAAACCTGCTTGCCCTTTGATCTCAAGTAAATTGCATTTTATAATCCATTCACTAGACCAAAGCACAGTGGGATGTGCAACACTGAAAAGTTTTCTTAGTCTTCTATAAAGATGAACTACATCAATAGCCTTTACTTATGTCCTTAGTATGACTTAAATGAATACTCTAAAACAATCTGAAAGCATTTAGATTGGGTTGGAAATTCAGTGAAAGATGTGTGTGTGTGTGTGTGTGTGTGTGAGAGAGAGAGAGAGAAAGAGAGAGAGAGAGAGAGAGAGAGAGAGAGAGAGAGAGAGAGAAAGACTATCTCCTAGGCTATTTTTATTAGCAATCTGTGATTTCATTAAAAACTAAAACTTAAAAACTTTAAGTATCAAAGTGGTAATATTGTCTAAAAATATTTATTTCACTTTAATCAGTTATTTGTTTATCCATGATTAAAAGCAACAGGCCCCCAGTGGAATCACTTGTCCTAAACACGTCTCACCAAACCTATCCTTAATACCTAACCTAATTGCACTCTGGATCTTCTTCAGGATCCTTTTATTTATTTACTAGAGGCCCAGTGCATGAAATTCATGCAGGGGGGCGGGTGGGAGAGAGGTCTCCAGCCTGGCCTGCACCCTCTCCAATCCGGGATCCCTTGGGGGATGTCCAAATGCTGGTTTAGTCTCAATCTCTGCTCTTGCAATCCAAGATTGCTGGCTCCTAATCACTCACCTGCTTGGCTGCCTAACTGCCCCTAACCCCTCTGCCTGCCTGCCTGATTGCCCCTAACCACTCTGCCTGCCTGCCTGATGCCTCAACTAGTCCCTTGCTGGCCTGATTGCCCCTAACCGTTCTCTCTGTCCAGCCTGATCGCCCCTAACTGCTCGCCCCATGCTGGCCTGATTGCCTCTAACTGCTTTGCCTACTGGCCTGTTCACCCCTAACCGCCTCTGTCTCGGCCCCCGCCACTATGGCTTTGTCCGGAAGGATGTCTGGAAGATGTCTGGTCTCTCTGGTCTAATTAGCATATTCCCTTTTTATTAGTATAGATTTTTACACATTCTATACTCCAATGAAGTTCCTTTCCTCTTCTTTTTTAATTTTATTTTTAGTGTTGATACTATTACAGATGTCCCCATTCCACCCCCACCTAGTCCCTGCCACTCTCCCCTTAGGCCGTCACCTCACTGTTTGTGTATATGGGTTATGAATATACATCTTTGGCTAATCTCTTCACTTCTTTCAACTAATCCTTCCTACCCCCCACCCTCCTCTGACAATTGTCAGCCTGTTCCATGTATCCATGAGGATGTGGAGAAAAGGGAATCCTACACAGATTAGTGCAGCCACTGTGGAAAACAGCATGAAGTTTCCTCAAAAAATTAAAATGGAACTGCTTTTTGACCCAGTGAACCCACTTCTGCAAATATATTCTAAGAACATGGGAACACCAATTAGAAAGAATATATGCACCACTATGTTCATCGTAGCATTATTTATAATAGCCAAGATCTGGAAACAGCCTAAGGGCTCATCAGTATATGAGTGGATAAACAAACAAACTGTGGTACATTTATACAATGGAATACTACTTGACTATATAAAAGAAAGAAATCTTAGCTTTTGCAATCCAGTCTCCCAAAGGAAGGTGGCTTTGCCTGAAATAATGCTTTGCTTTCCTTATAACTTCCTTGTCCCACTCTCTTTCTGCTTCTACAAACCTTTCTTTTATCTGAGGCTCTTTGGAGCTGCTTTATATTTGCTAAATGGGATGCTGCCCAATTCATGAATCATTTGATAAAATCAATTTGATCTTCATATTTACTCAGTTGAATTTTGTTTCTTAACACCACATACTGGTAAGTGTAAGGTCTTTATGGTCAATTTTTAAATTTCTCTTTGGACAAGGAAATAATAATCTTGTGCCTATTTTAAATTTTAAAATAATTAAGATACCAAAGAAGTCACCTCTTTTAAATTCTTGCTGGAAGACAAATTATACAGTTCCCTGTTGCCTTCCAATGAATACTTGCCCATATTCTTGCATTAGTGGGAAAAAGTAACCGAAAATATATACAGCGATAACAGATGTATTCTTAAATTTTCTAGAAATATTTCTACTTACTTATATGGTTAGTAGAGCATTTCATTTTCATACCAGTAGAACTGAAAACACACACACGCACAGCATTGAATTAGCTTCCTGTATAGGAATCCATACATGTTTTGTGTTTAATGCAGTATGCCAGAAGCAATAAATAGAAGCATGTTTCAATATCTATCCAAAGTAAATATTTCTCAGCAAAAGGTTAACATTTGCCCTAAAACATCATTAGATGTTAAGTCCAAAGAGGAAAATAATGGTTCTTTCTGGTGGCATTTCACTAGATAAATACAAAACAAGCAAGACATTGGTTCTTCGATCTTTAAATCTGATAGCCAAAGGCATGACCTTTTCCACTTGTCCTTTACCACAGCCTGCATTTCTGTAAGCCATACAGCTGGACTTCTTTTAATGAGGTAAAATCCTTCCTTTGGCACTTAGGGGGTCAAGCTGCTCCGAATTAAACTTTATAAAGCCTGAAAAAGTGGGTCAGTCAATGTATTTTAGTAAAGATGCTTCCAGTAGGTTGAATATAGATCTGGAACTGTTCAGGCCCCTTGCTGACATCCGATACCTAACCTTAACATTTCTGAGGGCAATAACCACAGGCTGGAGCAGGACCTGCAGCAGTTGCTGAGCATTAGTGACTTCTAGGATTAAGTACATGACGTTTGATATAGCTTGCCAAGATCAATAGAATTGTCTCAGTACCACAGAATTTTACATTTTTCCTATATACAGAAGCTCAGCTGGAAAATGATGAAACAGGGAGAAGGAAAAGTAGGAGCCTCTCCTCATAATGATGTCCAAAAATCAGTCTTCTAAAGGAAATATTTGACAAGATATTTAGTAACCTTACTCTAAAAGACATTAGAGGAAGCAGTGTGAAAGCTGGAGTAAGAAAAATCCAGAAAGGCAATCCAGGTTTCTTTCTTTCTTCCTTCTTTTCTTTCCTTTTTTTTAAAAATCAGGTAGACTTCCTGACTAATCAAATCCAACTTCTCCTTATGCCTATGATAGTAAAAAACTGGCCACAGCTCTATATAAAAAAATACAGAGTTCCTAATAAGATATATCCCTTAAAATGCTACTTTTATTCTCTTTATCCCTCAATTCTTAAATTTCCTCTTGGTGATAATCAGATTAACAATGAAATATGTATGAAAATGTCTAACCATGGTGCCAACAAATTGTCATTAAATGTTATTTGGGATTGAATTTAAATTACAAGAGATTAATAAAGAAGCATAGAGACGTAAATGTGTACAAATAAGACATTTCTCCTGACTATGATGAATTATCATCCTCAGTTTCCTTATCTTCCACTTACATTGATTAGGATTATGGCTATTAGTTAATTATGTGGGATGCTCCCTTTCAAAGGCTATCTTGGTCAAGATATGTGGATATGGATTTGGGAG
>PVJC01001936.1:51127-68253 GCA_004026665.1 Murina feae
TCTCTCTTTCTCTCTTTCTCTCTTTCTCTCTTTCTCTCTGTATGTGACTCTCTCACGGACAGAGAAGCTGTGACTTGGGTGTTTGCTGGGTTTCATGGTGTAAATGCACCACGATGGCAGATTTCAAGTCACCAATTAAAGTCAACATGCCTCCAAAAAGTCCCGCAATTTAGCAATTGGTTCCTGTCAAATGGAATAAACTATCTTCACTACACTATTCTTTAAGTCACAATGATCTATTGACCCTTTCTCTTTCCACATCCCATTTATCCTTCATCCTTCTGATTCTCTTTGAAGATTACCATTATGCACATGCCCAAAAATGGTTGTCCCAGTTCTACTTGGGTTAGCATTTTAATGACTATGTTTCTAATTTCAGCTTTTCAAGGGGGTATCTTAGTGGCTTAGCCTAAACTTCATGCGTTGCTAAAGTTAAGAAGATAATTTTTTAATTCAATTTTTAATGATTTCAGAGAGGGGAAGGGATAGGGAGAGAGAAATAGAAACATCAATGATGACAGAGAATCATCGATTGACTGCCTCCTGCAAAACTCCTACTGGGGATTGAGCCTGTAACCAGGCATGTGCCCTGACTGGGAATCAAACCATGACCTCCTGGTTCATAGGTTGATGCTCAACCACTGAGCCACTCCAGCCAGGTGGGAATGAGAGGTATTGATGGCCATAAACCTAAGCATTACATAGCCAACATCCGAATGCTGCTTACAGCATATGAACTCCTTCTTTGCAATACTAATATACAAGAAAAAAAAGATGAGAAGCCAAGGTATTATACACATGAATAATTAGCAATGTACTTACGTATATTATGGCAACACATGTATATTCTGATAGCATATATAAATTTTTAAACACATTACTAAATTTTTAAAGAGAAAAATGTTTCCATTGCAACCCAAATATGAGCACAACTAATGATAAAAGCTACATATGCTACTTTACATTTTTAAATTACCAAAAATACTGTGAAACTATACCTAAATTATTATTTTAATTTTTCCTTGCATAAATAATAAAATGATAATTACATACATTAGCATTCTTTTTATATCAATCTGAAAAGTATCACAGGCTATAGTTATTTCTAAATCAGATAAAAATATTCTGGAAAAAATTTACATATATATAAATATATATGAACAATGGTTTGTATATAAAGAGACATAAATAAGAGTGTTATATGTATTTTTTAAATACTACAACATCAAATAATATCATCTCTTTTATTTTTCCAAATAGCAGAATTTACTTTATCAATATATCACATATATGTACTTTATACACATGTACTTATATTTTATATTTTAATAATATAATTTTATGATTGACTTCCCACTTTACAGACTTCTATATGAAGAATTTCATACAATTCACACTTTTCATAATGGCTTTCAAAGCTATTGACGATTTTGGCTGATTTGTTGATGATAGCCATTCTGACAGGTGTGAGATGATACCTCACTGTTGTTTTGATTTGCATCTCTCGGATGATCAGTGACTTTGAGCATGTTTTCATATGTCTCTTGGCTTTCTGAATGTCCTGTTTTGAAAAGTATCTACTTAAGTCCTTTGCCAATTTTTTGATTGGATTGTTTACCTTCCTTTTGTTAAGTTGTATGAGTTCCCTGTAAATGATGGAGATTAAATCCTTATCGGAGATAACATTGGCAAATATGTTCTCCCATGTAGTGGGTTTTCTTGTTGTTTTGTTGATGGTTTCTTTTGCTGTGAAGAAGCTATGGAGGACAGTATGGAGTTTCCTCAAAATATTAAAAATGGAACTCCCATTTTATGCTGCGATCCCACTTCTGAGAATATAGCCCAAGAAACCAGAAACACCAATCAGAAAGGATATATGCACCCCTATGTTCATAGCAGCACAATTTACCATAGCTAAGATTTGGAAACAGCCTAAGTGCCCATCAGCAGATGAATGAATTAGAAAACTGTGGTACATCTACACAATGGAATACTATGCTGCTGTAAAAAAGAAGGAATTCTTACCATTTGCAGCAGCATGGGTGGAACTAGAGAGCATTATGCTAAGTGAAATAAGCCAGTCAATGAAAGAAAAATACCACATGATCTCACTTATTTATGGATAATAAAGACCATTATAAATTGATAAACATAAACAGATACAGAGGCAGAACAGCATTTAACAGCCTGTCAACCTACAGCTGGAAGGCTTGGGAGTGTTGTGGGGGAGTTAAGAGATCAACTGAAAGACTTGTATGCATGCATATAAGCATAATCAATGGACACAAGACACTGGGGTTAGGGGAAGAGGGGGGAAGGTCAAGGGGAAAAATGGAGACTTATTTAACACTCTTTGTAATACTTTAAGCAATAAAACAAAATTAAAAAAAATATAAAACCAAAACAAAACACAAAGCTATTGGCAACAAAAACATATCTTCTACCCAGATGATAGAATATCTTTCAAGCAATCTTTCAGCTTTTTTATTATTGTTAGGTACCTAGTAATGAAATGCTGTATACAAGCTAATAATGATCACTCAATTTCTCTGATTTCAGGAGAATTTTGTCAGCCTAAGATATTTGTACTGTTTTTTTCTTCCCACTGAAATACATTTTGTTTTATAAAAGATTAACATTCAATAGAAAAAACTGGAACACATAAAATCAATAGATTTTCATGCTTACTGAGTAAACATGATGTATAACAATACATCATGATGTATAGCAAATAATTCTATAATCCATTAAAACAATCTGATTTGCCTTAATGTGTAAACTCAACTGAAGGCCATAGGCATCTTATTTTATAACTTTGTGTCAGAGAGATGATATTGCTACATGTAGACATACAAGAGTCAAGCTGATTTTTCCTGCAAGCACAAAGCTTGGTGACATCAAAGAAGAAATTGAAAATAACTCAAATGAAAGAGGACTAAAGTGAAGTTTGTACTCACTGTTCATTTTCAATGAGATATCATGACTTCATGTATATTTTTTAATAATTTGTAATTATAACCTAAGATTTATATGATCAGATATGCTAATTATTCCACTTGCTATTGAAGATATAGCTGTAAATAGGCTTAGTTCCTGTCCACATGATACGTTTCTCATTGAATCCAATCTAATAAAAGAGTAATATGCAAATTAACTACATTGCCAGGACTCCTAAGCCACGCCCACCAACCAATCAGAGTGGTTGTATGCAAATTAACCCAGCCAACATGGCGGCTGGCAGCCATGGAGCTAGAGTAAACAGCAGGCTTCCATTGCAACTGGCTGTCTAGCTGGCTGGGCCTCTGTTCATGCTAACAATGTTTAAATTATAGTAGCCACGGAGCTGAAACAAACAGGAGGCTTCCTTACCTGCCTAGGCCTCAGCTCAAAGCAACAGTGTTTCAATTATAGAAGATAAATAAAGCCCAGAAACCTGATTCCAGCCAGCCTCGCTGGGACCTTGGGTCAATGGGAGCTGTGGGCAGCCTGGAAGCCTTAAAACAGCCCTCAGCACCTCACCCAGGCTGGCCAGGTACCCCAGTAGGGACCCAAAACCTGAAGGGACTGTGAGTAGCCTGAAAATGGCCCTCAGCCCATCACCCAGGCTTGCCACACCCCAATGGGGTGAGAGTCCACACTGGGGGGCTTGGCCAGCCTGCAAACAGCCATCAGCCCCTCACCCAGGCTGGCCAGGCATGCCAGCATATGGACATCCTATGAGGGGTCCCAGATTGCGAGAGGGTACAGGCTGGGGTGAGGGACCACCCGAGTGCACAAATTTTTGTGCACTGGGCCTCTAGTAAATAATAAATGAGGAAATAAAAGGCAGTTCCTATAAGCATCAAGTGATTATAAACTCCCTAAAAATGTATAGAAAATATTTAATGTATGTGAAGGTATTATTTTAGATCTGGTACAGAACACTCAGCTTTAGGGAAAGTAAACACATGGGGCACTGACAGCAAAATTAATCCTTTACCATCTGTCCTGGACTATAGCTCTACCCTAGCATAATCCTTTCAGTAAAAACTGAATCTTGCTGCTATCTGGACCCAACTGTTTAAGAAGATAGTTATAAAGCCTTCTGTTGCTAACTGAGCCTCTGCCTTTGAGCAGGGTGTCTATAACATGATTACAACTGCACCCAGTCAAAAGGACATGTGGAGGAAGGGGAGATCAGTTTGTACTTGGATTTTGAGGCTGTCTAACATGTCCAACACATCCATCTTGAGTCAGGAATGTGCACCAAAGTGCCATGTAGGCTACAGGTGGCCCACTCTTTGAGTTCACCTCTCTTTCCCCAATCTATATATATATAAAAGCCCAGCAACTGGAATGGCAGAATGACCAGAAAGATCAGAACAACCAGAGGCTATGATGTGCACTACAGCAGCCAACCAACCTGATCAGGTCTCTGATTGGCCCATCCCCACAGCTGGCCTCACCGCTGATCAGCCCCCAACACTCTGATTGGGGCCAGGGATGGCTGGCCAACCACCTACAGAGCCTCCCCCTGGCCAGCCCCCCCAACCCAACCAGGGACAGTCCCAGCTGGTCAACTGCTCACAGCCCCTCCCCTCCACTGGCCCAACCCCATGGGCCCCTAGTAGACATATAAAAACAATCCTTCCAGCTATATATAGCATTATCCCTAAAAAGAATTCTTGTAAAGCAATCTTCATCTTAACATATTATCAGCAGTATTTTTAGTGGTACTCCTAGATTAGCACCTTGGATAACTGCTCAACAGGCCACTAATTAAATCTTCCTCATGAATACGCATTTGTAAATATTTCTGGAGCAAGGGCATGTAACATTGTTTTTTTCTTTTAGAGAGAGTGGAAGGGAGGAAGGAGAGGTAGGGAGAAAGAGAAATATCGACGTGAGAGACACATCTATTGGTTGCCTCCCAAATGTGCCCCACCCAGGATTGGGGAATCTAAGCACAACAGAAGTATGTGCCTTTAATCTGGAATCAATCTCACAATCATTCAATCTGTGGGCCAATGCTCTTACCACTGAGCAAAACTGGCCAGGGCAAGGGTACATAAGTTTTTATAAGATTCACTAAGGTGTTAATATTTCAAAATAATTGGCAACAACTTCCTTGTGGTATTGTGAAGTTGGATAGTATCATCAGGCCTCACTCTAAAGTGGTAAGAAGAAAATGGGTATATCTCCCATTTAAAGAAGTTTATTATTTCGAATAGAATATGAACTTTGGTTTAACTCATGTTTTTTCTCAATAGGTAGGTGATCTTAGCAGGACATAACATTTCTGAATTGTTTTGTCATTTAAAAAATTCCAAAGTAAAAGAACATTTAAGAAGAGGTATGTATCAGGTTCATTTAGATGAATTCTACCTTCCATATGTTAAATATCATTTAGAAGCCATTATTTATTTTAATTTATACTATAAAACTATTTGGGACCAATATAATATGACATATTTATATTTACTTTTTGATATACCATGAATTCTGAAAAATTCAATTTGGTTTGTAATATAAACACTAATAATTATATTCACATATTTCACAAGACCATGATCTAGAAAATGACATTCTTTGAAACACATCTGAATTTTTTAGGTCAGTTTAAAGATAAATTATAAGGCAAATACATAGGAACTTTCTGTAAAAACATAACATGGCAACAAATAATATCCTTTTAGTAAGCAACCATGGTTTTAACCAAGGTATGTCACTTTTAAAATCCATTACTCATGTTAGCAGTTGCCCAGCAGATTTGAGTTAGTTCATTATTATTTTATTTTTTTAAATTGCCTGCGTGGTTACTTACTTTTGTGCTTCTGCATTTTCCCAATATTGCAAAGTTGAGTGACTAAATAGTACAAGCAATAGCCACAAAAATTAAAAAATTTTAAAACTTCTTTATATAAAAATTTGTTATATAAACATTTACCACAAAGTTTTATGAAATTCATCTGTATACGATTTGTAAGAAAAAAATTACTGTTTCTAGGATATTAAGAACTGTTATGATATAATTTTAAAATATGCAAATTACAAACTAAAAACATATGTCTACTTCATCAAAGCACTAATTTTTATAAAATGCAAAAGTATTTAAATTTATATTTTGCTTAACAGTAGAAATAATTTTTAAACAAAAAAGAAATATCAGCTATAATAACAAAAAATGAATTTGAACTAATTGGTAAGGGATCTTAAGCAGATATCCAACTATTCTAATTTAATTCAAGTTTTTTTCACACAGACTATTTACATCCTACTGTTATCAGAAAATTGAGTCAAACATTTTCTCAATAACCTTTCAGAAATAATGAGACTGGTACACCAGGACTACAATGTTAGAAGTAAGCACACGAGTTTCAGCCTTCTAAAGGGAGACAAAGCTTCATTTATAAAATTAGATTTATGTTGATCCTGAATGAAATTATCTATACTAAAAAAAAGGTAATATGCTAATTAGACCAAACATCTTCTGGATGTCCTTCTGGACAAAGCTACAGTGCCGAGGGCCAGGGCAGAGGCAGTTAGGGGCAATCAGGCAGGCAGAGGTGGTTAGAGACAATCAGGCAGGCAGGCAGGTAGGCAGGCAAGCAGTTAGGAGATAGCAGTCCCAGATTGTGCCTAAACCAGCAGTGAGACATCTCCAAAGTGTCCAGGATTGGAGAGGGCTGAAGGGACCCCCCCTCCCATGCATGAATTTCGTGCACTGGGCCTCTAGTATACTATAAATAGAATGCTTAGGAGGGTCTGCAGAGGAAAGGTGGCAAACCATGGAATGAACATGGGTTTACCAAAAAACATTTGATAGATTAAACAATCTTCCCCACTACTTAAAGGTCAAATCAATGACTAAAACAATCAAAAATCCATGGGGAAATACCTAACATAATAAAAGAGAAACATGCAAATTGACTGCACCTACTCTGCACCCCAAGCAATGCCCACCAGCCAACCAGAGTGACTATATGCAAATTACACAAACCAAGATGGCTGCCAGCAGCCATGGAGTTGGAGCAAGCAGGAGGCTTGGTTGCCCCGGGGATGGAGGAAGCCAAGATTCCCACTTGCCTTGCCCAGCTGTGGCCTCCACTCAAGGCAACAAAGTTTCAATTATAGAAATAAATAAATCCCAGATACCTGCTTCCAGCCAGTCTCTCTGGGAGCTTGGGAGCTTGGGTCGCCCTGTCCAGCCTGGGTGATGGGCTGATGGCCATGGCCAGTCCACAAATAGCCATTAGCCACTCAGTCAGACTGGCCAGGCACTCCAGCAGGACTCCCAACCCTGAAGGGACTGTGGCCAGTCTACAAACAACCATCAGACCCTCACCCAGGCTGGCCACTCCCTCATGGTATGAGGGTTCCCGCTGGGGTTGTTGCCAGCCTGCGAACAGTGATCAGCCACTCACCTAAGCTGGCCAGGCACCCCAGCAGGACTGCTCCTCCCTGAAGGGGGTGTGGCCAGTCTGAAAATGGCCCTCAGCCCCTCACCCAGGCTGGACAGACACCCCAGTGGGACCCCCACTCTGATCTGGAACATCCTTAAGGGCAAACCACCTGGTCCCCACATGTGCACCAGGCCTCTATCCTATATAATAAAAGGGTAATATGAAAATTGACCCTAACAGCAGAACAACTGGGAATGATTGGTCACTATGACACACACTGACCACAAGGGGGCAGAAGCTCAATGCAGGAGATGCCCCCTGGTGGTCAGTGCACTTCCACAGTAGGAGCTCTGCCCAGCCACAAGCCAGGCTGATGGCTGCCAGTAAAGCGGTGGTGGTAGGAACTTCTCCCGCCTCCTCAGCAGTGCTAAGGATGTTTGACTGTAGCTTAGGCCTGCTCCTTGCTGACAAGTGGACATCCCCTGAGGGCTCCGGGACTGCCAGAGGGATGTCTGACTGCCAGCTTAGGCCCAATCCCCCAGTCCCTAAGCCAGCAGGTAGACATCCCCTAAGGGATCCCAGACTGGGAGAGGGCACAGGCCAGGCTGCAGGACTCCCCTGAGTACACAAATTTTTGTGCACCAGGCCTCTAGTATTTATATATATATACTTCAGAGAACTTTATTCATATACGCAAAGCAAAAATACTTCCCTTTCTCCATTCATGGAAGTCACTCAGAATCCTCCTGTTTTTCTCCCAGTCTTATCCCATCCAATTTCCTTGTAGCTATTGTGTTTCTCTCTGAATTTTAGTCCTAAAGTTGGTACACTATTTAAGTGATTTTGACTTTTGATAATTAAGAGCAAAGAGAAAAAAGAATCCAAAAATATGAAGGTAGTGTAAGGAGCCTCCGGAACAACTTCAAGTGTACCAACATCCAAATTATGGGGTTGCCAGAAGAAGAGAGAGAGTAAGATATTGAAAACCTATTTGAAGAGACAATGACAGAAAACTTCCCCTACCTGGTGAAAGAAATAGATTTACAAGTCCAGGAAACACAAGGAACTCCAAACAAGAGGAATTCTATGAGGATCACACCAAGGCACATCATAATTAAAATGCCAAGGGCAAAAGGCAAGGAGAGAATCTTAAAAGCTGCAAGACAAAAAGATACCTACAAGGGAGCACCCATATGACTGTCCGCTGATTTCTCAACAGAAACTATGCAGGCCAGAGAGAGTGGCAAGACATACTCAAAGTGATGAATAGCAAGAACCTATAATCATGGTTACTCTACCCAGCAAAGCTATCATTCAGAATTGAAGGTCAGATAAAGAGTTTCACAGACAAGAAAAAGCTAAAGGAGTTCATCACCACTAAACCAATGTTATAAAGAAATGCTGAAGGATATTCTTTAAGATGAGGAAGAAGAGCCCTAACCAGTTTGGCTCAGTGGATAGAGCATCGGCCTGTGGACTGAAGGGTCCCGGGTTTGATTCCAGTCAAGGGCATGTACCTTGGTTGTGGGCACATCCCTAGTGGGGGGTGTGCAGGAGGCAGCTGATCAATGTTTCTCTCTCATCAATGTTTCTAGCTCTCTATCCTTCTCCCTTCTTCTCTGTAAAAAAAATCAATAAAATATATTTTTAAAAAAAGATGAGGAGGAAGAAGAAAAAAGTAAAGATAAAAATTATGAACAACAAAGTGACAACAAATACATATCTATCAACAAGTGAATCTAAAAATCAAGTGAAGAAAAAAATCTGATTAACAGAACAAATTGGTGAATGGAATAGAATCAGGGGTATAGAAAGAGAGTGGACTGACGATTGTCAAAGAGAAGGGGGTGGGGGGTTACAGGAAGAAATTAAACAAAGATATGCATGTATGCATTACCAATGGACACAGACAATAGGGTTGCGAGGGCCTAGGGTGGGGTGGGAACTGGGTGGAGGGGAGCTCTGGGGAGGAAAAGAGGGACATCTGTAATAATTTCAACAATAAAGATTAAAAAACAACAACAAACAAACTAAGATCTGGCTCAGTTTTTTGTTGTGCTGGCTTCTGCCTGATCTTCTTGGAGATACTGCCACCTATCACTACAAGCCCACTAATTGATGGCCCTGACTGACCTGTGCCCAGAGAAATGAACAGATATAATCACTTTATGTATTTTAGCAAGGAATTTGCTAGTTTACCCTCATGATAACTTTGTAGGAAATATGCAGCTAGAGAAATGTGTTGGATATTGGTAAGGTAAGAGAGATTAAAAATGGGTGCAAGAATGAAATGGGTGCAGTTATCAAACTTACAAGACAAATTGGGAATCTAGCCAACACATTGGCTAACTGAATAAAATGCAAAAAGTTCTCTTGACAAGCTCAAGGCATAGGAAGATTTTAACAATGGTATTATATCATTGAAAATGTAAAAAACAAAATGAAACAAAAAAACAAAAACCTGATATAAATATGACGGTGATATGAAAATGAGAAGTTCTTATACAAAAATTATTTACAATTTTCCTTGACAGCTTCTTGTGCATAGGTAGCACAATGAGACTGCCAAAAGGCTAATACAATCTTTGTATTACTTAGTGGTATCTAGATTACTTGAGGTGATAGTAATGATTTACAAGTAACCATCTAAACTAATAAAAGCGGAATAGTAAAATAAACCGTTTCTCCGGGACGCCAACAGCCAATCAGAGTGGCTGTATGCAAATTAACTCAGCCAAGATGGCGGGCGCGGCTGCCTCACCCAGGCCCAAGCCGCATTTCTCCCCTCCCTGACCCTATAAGGGGACTGAGGAGAGGGAGAAAGGCTCCGGGGCCAGAGGTGAGGTCCCCGGTTGCCCGCCTTGCTGCCTGCTCTGGGGGCTGGGCTCTCCGAGTCCCCGGGGAGCCTGAGAAATGGACAAAGGAACCCCGGACAGCAGGGAGAGGCCCCCGGTTGCCCACCTCGCGCCTGCCTTGGGAGCCGGAGAAACAGGCGCCTGGGGTCCGGCAGGGAGAGGCCCCCTCGGTTGCCTAACTCGCGCCTGCCCGGGGTGCCGGAGAAACAGGCACCCGGGGCCGGGCTCCCCAAGTCTCCTCTCAGGGAATTCGGGAGCTGGAGAAAAGCGCCCTGGTCCTGACTACTGGGAGCCTCAGATGTGACTGGGGGCAGGCCCCCAGTGTCGACACTTATGCATGTACAGGTACACACAAAGGTGCCTGCGTGACAGGGGCCATCACAGGACATCCACTGAGGGTTCTGGACCATGAGTGGGTGCAGGCTGGGCTGAGGGACCCCCACCCTCCTCCCATGCACGAATTTCGTGCACTGGGACCCTAGTAGTAAATGAGACAAGAAAATGAAAATGTATTAAATTACTAAGGTATTATATGAAAATATTTTGGTCGCTTTAAAATTTAATTCTCACAACAACCTCTATGATACATTTGTTTCTAATACCATTTTACAGCAAAGAAAACCAAATGTTACAGAAACAATTTTACTAAAATGATAGGTACTAAAGCCTGAAAGCTATGCGTTAAGCCATGTATGTGTGGTCTAAAACATGAGTTTTACACTATATAAATGGAACCAGGTATTCAAACTAAAATGAATGTGGCAGAGAAACTGAAAGCCACTCCCCACTCAAAGCAGAAGAGAAACAAATGTGTTAAGACTTGGCAAGAGAAGATTTAAGTTAGACAAGATATTTATATTGAGATGCTTCAAAAAATAGGGAATTACCATCTCTAAGAGGTTTAGCACAGGCTGAAAGAATATTTGTTAAATGTATTGCACACATTATGCAGGTGATTGGACTAGGTAGTTCTTAACTAAAATAATTCCTGATTCTATGATATTTATAACTGAAAGGATTCCATAATTGAAACAGGAAATTTAAATATGAATAAAGAAGATAAACAGTGTTCCAGTGCATCTTTTAGCAACATGCATACAGAGGCAAGAGTATGTATGAATCAGCAGCTGGCAGGTGCTCTGAAATAGGTTCAAAACAACCATAAGACTTTAAAATGATCTTTGTATATAAAATTGCTCTGAACTAGTAACTTAAAATTAAATCTTGAGGCAGTATAATTATTTAATAGTTTTATACAAATTATTTTGAATTATTAGCATACTAATTATTAGACACAGTATTTAAAGATCAAAATGAAGTTAAAAAATATGTAATACTCCTTACACTGGAAAATTTTTAGAGATATTCCTATGTTGTAACATTGTGCAAAACACTAAAGGAGATAATTGTAACATTAAATAATGCAGTTCACTGTATACAAGGAAACTACCAAATGTAGGGAATATATTTTGATGACTTTTTGAACAAAATAATTATGGTGTAGCATTCAATTAAACACTTAGTTTCTTCTTGTGATCAAATTAATTTCTAGCATAAGAAATCTTGTGAGATTTATATGTGCAAAAGAACATAGACAACCTTGAACCCTTTATTTAAAAAGCATGACCGTCCAATCTAAAATATTTAAAATTAGATAGCATTTAAAAATTAATTACATGCAAATAATTTGCCTCCTGGTTTTTCCCCCCATTTCTCTCTGTATCATTTCATTGCAGAAGAAAAACTTCTTTGGTATGAAAGAAAATGCAGAAGAAGTTCCAATGCTGACTCACCTCTGGGCCAAAAACCAGTCTCTTTATATAACAGATGATCTTTTAAAACTAGACAGTTAGGTACTCTGATTCTTTTTCAGGGAGTTAGGTAATAGGGTGATTCTGTTTAAAAGTGCCTTTTATATGCAGATATTTTACACATTTAGATAAAATATGAGGATACCTGTAAAATATAGTTAACTCCCACATCCTAAAAGGTCTTCTGTTGTATAACAACTAAAATGAAGTACTTAGATCAAGATATTAAATAAGTGTATACAAGTGTTTAATTTCAACTACATAAAGGGAAAGGTGCCTACAAAGAATATGATGAGTCCTCAACTCTTTCTCTCTCTCTCTAGTCAATCTCTTTTCATTCTTTCTTGTACTCTCTCTTTTCTCCCCCTCGTCCCCTCTCCTCTCTCTCTCTCTCTCTCTCTCTCTCAGGACTCTCGCTCATTTCAATTTCACTGCTGCCTACATACGCATAATGATGAGTTACAGATGCAAATTTCCAGCTTCCTTTGATGGTGCCATGCACATAGAATACGACAACATTTTTAAAGTGAATTAATATTTCCTGCCATTCTCAGCTTTTTCTCCTGCATACCTTTTATGAATTACTCCATCACTATTCATTCAGTCATTCAAGCTATAAACTCCAGTAATTCTCCACCTCTCTTCCCTACATTTTCTTCATCCACCTGGTAATAAACATCTGTGATAATTTTCCTTGTCTTCATTTATAGTTAACAATTTCATCCTTGAATTATATAAATTGCATCCCATTTCCACTGATAATCTGTCCTATACGTAAAAGCTACACTTCCTTTCTGAAATAAATGATTAGTCCATTTCCTTTCACAAAAACAAAGCAAAAACCTACACTTCAAGGTAAAACTATTTTAAGGCTATTTACTATATGACTTTAATTTTGGTCTTAGTCACTTTCTACCACCTGTCATATAGCCTATTTCCCAGTTATAGGTGAAGTTTATTTCATGATGAAGATCAGAACACAGGCTTATCTGTCAAGGATCAGCTAAATACGACTTACTTCATTCACTTTATTTCCACTAAATCTTCTAGAAAGAATTGGTTCTATTTTCAATGCTCCCAACAGCATTGTTTCCAGCTCCAAAGCACATTTATTCAACTGCATTACATCAGCTTATGTATGAGTAGCTTTCACCACACTTGTGAAGATTTTGAGAGGAAAAAAAATGCATCTTTTCATCACTGAGTCCCCGAGGAGCTCCAAAATGTGTGTTTTTTTTTTTAATGAATTAATAGGGTGACAGCTAAAAAGTTTTTTTCTTTTCAGATTATCTTAATCAATGAAGGAAGTTATGATAAGCTATAGTAATAAGAATGTTGAACAAATCTTAAATAGGAAGATATATGAGATTAGTGATTATCATTTGCTCATATTTACTGAGAAAAGAGGCAATTTGAAAATAAAATTTGCCAAACATAGAATCATCAAAGGAAATTCTGAAACTATGAAATAATAAAAGAGTACTAATGATGCTCCAAGCAGATGCTCTTACAGGTGATAAAATTTTGTTGTGGTATAACAGTGAGAAGAGACATTTAAATTTGATCCAATAGTTCTAATGTATACCAACTTTAGTTGTATTTGTTGGTGAAATTAAAAATCTTTAAATATAAGAAACTACACATACCAAATTATAAAATAGCTATTTGTTATTAAAAGTGGTTGATGTTCAAGTTTTTCTAAATGTGGTTCAGGTTTATAAAATGTTCAATTGGAAGTATGGAGAAGGGTTCTTGTTCATCAAGGAGCTCTTTTGTGATAATACTGCTTTTGCTACATCCAGTCCTTACTTTTATATTCTAAATGAATAGCATAATAGCATAAAATGTTGTGGCAGAGGTAGTAATCTCCTCTCCCTCATGGGGATCAGGAACTGCTCACCTACCCAAACATATCCCAAGCTAAACCAGTAATATTTCTGCAGTATTCTAGGGCAGAAAATGTCTAGTACTATGTCGAACAGGAGTGGTGAAAGTGGGAATCCTTGTCTTGTTCCTGTTTTGGGGGAAACTGTTTTAGTTTTTGCCCATTGAGTATGATGTTGGCTGTGGGTTTGTCATATATGGCTTTTATTATATTGAGGTGTGATCCCACTATTCCCACTTTGCTGAGGATTTTTATCAACATCATTAAAATGTCCATGTTACCTAAAGCAATCTATAGATTCAATGTAATACCTATTAAAATAGCAATAGCATATTTTAAAGATATAGAACAAACTTTCCAAAAATTCATCTGGAATAAAAAAATACCCCAAATTGCCACAGCTATCCTGAGAAAGAAGAACAAAGTTGGAGGGATCATAATACCAGACATCAAACTATATTACCAAGCCATGGTTCTCAAAACTTCCTGGTATTGGCACAAGAACAGACATATAAACCAATGGAACAGAATAGAGGACCCAGAAATTGACCCAAGCCATTACATTCAATTAATATTTGACAAAGGAGGCAAGAGCATACAACGAAGCCAAAACAGCCTCTTTAATAAATGGTGCTGGGAAATTTGATCAGATACATGCAAAAAAAATGAAATTAGATAACCAACTTATACCATACACAAAAACAAACCTAAAATGGCTAAAGGACTTGAATGTAAGATGGGAAACTATAAAAATCCTATAAGACTCTATAGGCAGCAAAATTGCAGACATGTCACAGCAACATCTTTATAGACACAGATCCTAGGGCAAGAGATAATAAGGAGAAAATAAACAAATGGGACTACAACAAAATAAAAAGCTTCTGCACAGCAAAAGAAACCATCAACAAAACAACAAGAAAGCCCACTGTATGGGAGAACATATTTGCAATGTTATTTTGGATAAGAGTTTAATCTCCCAACATTTATAGGGAACTCATACAACCTAACAAAAGGAAGATAAACAATCCAATCAAAAAATGGGCAAAGGAAATAAATAGATACTTTTCAAAAGAGGACATTCAGAAAGCCAAGAGATACATATCAAAACAATGAGATACCACCTCGCACCTGTCAGAATGGCTATCATCAACAAACCAACAAATGACAAGTGCTGGAGAGGATGTGGAGAAAAAGGAACCCCCCTTCACTGCTGGTGAGAATGCAGACTAGTGCAGCCACTGTGGAATACAGTATGGCATTTCCTCAAAAATTTAAAAATGGAACTCCTATTTGACCCAGCAATACCACTTCTAGGAATATATTCCAAGAAAACAGAAACAGCAATCAGAAAGGATATATGCACCCCTATGTTCATATTAGCACAATTTACCATAGCTAAGATTTGGAAACAGTCTAAGTGCCCATCAGCAGATGAGTGGATTAGAAAACTGTGGTACATCTACACAATGGAGTACTATCCTATCTAATAAAAGAGTAATATGCAAATTAGGCTTCACTCCATGACAAAGATGGATGTCCCCATGGCCACAAGATGGCCCCCCTCATAGCCACAAGATGGCTACCGCTGTGGACACGAGATTGAGGCACCCATAGCCACATCCTGCCTAATAAAAGAGTAATATGCAAATTAGGCATCACTCTGTGAAAAAGATGGCCACTCCCATAGCCACAAGATGGCGGCGCCCAGTCTGGCTCAGCCCTCCCACTGAAGTTAGCCAGGCAGGTGGCGGGGGAGGCAGGGGCAAGAGGGGCAGAACAGACTATCAGAGGGGCTCAAGGTCCCCTGCCCAGGCCAGAGGCCTTCGCCAGAGGCCTCAGGTATGAGCAAGAGGTGAATCCAGTGATCGGAGGGGTATGAGGGTGCCCTACCCAGACATTAGGCCTGGGCCAGAGGCCTCAGGCATTGGCAGAGGCAAGGCTGGAGATCGCAGGATCCTGGGCTCCGCAGAGCCAGCGATCAGAGGGGCAGGGGCGGAGCGTGCGATCACAGGGGTCTGGGCACCAGTGGAGCCAGCAAAGCAGGGGCCTGGAGGTCCCCTGCCAAGGCCTGCAACCTCGGCCAGAGCTTACAGGCCTGGGCAGGAGTGGAGCTGGGATTGGAGGGGAGGAATGGAGCCGGTGATCAGAGTGAACTACAGAGGAAACACCTTTTCTGATCGCTCATTGGCTAAGCTCCCTTTATGCCACTGGTAATATTCTTAGTAACTTGGGTAATAAGAATCCAAAAAGGTGATCTAGGGTTTTTCCATCACACTTCTGGAGAAAAAAATGAAGGTCCACTGCTGGAGGGCTAAGAAATGTCATATCCTGCCCTAGCGGGTTTGGCTCAGTGCATAATGCCTCAGCTGGCTGGCTGCAGGGTCTGGGTTCAATTCTGACCAAGGGCATGTACCTAGGTTGTAGGCTCCTTCCTGGCCAGGGTCCAGGTCAGGGCATATGCAGGAGACAACCAATCAAAGTGTTCCTTTCACTTTGATGTTTCTCTCTGTTTTTCTCTTCCACATTCTCTAAAAATCAATGGAAAAATATCCTCAGGTGAGAATAAAAAAGAAAGAAAAAAAGAAATGTTATATCCTATGAAAGGCAGATCTTGAAAATGCCTAAGGAAAGTTATCATTTCTTCATGGTGAAGGGACTGGAGTCTGTGTTGAAGGAAACACCTTGGTGGCTGAGATGGCTGGCAGTGGCTGCAGCAGCAGGGTAATGAGCCTGGTGACTTCCCCTGATTAGTCTGGTCGCCTCCCACAAAGGGAGGCCAGATTGTGGCTTAGGCCCGCTCCCCAAGAGGAACAGGGATTGGGCCTAAGCCATAAATATGACACCCGCTGAGGGCTCCCAATATGTGAGAGGGGCCGGCTGAGCTGAGGAACCCACCCCCAGTGCATGAATTTCACGCACCAGGCCCCTAGTGTTGCTATGAAAAAGAAGGTATTCTTACCATTTGCAACAGCATGGATGGAACTGGAGACCTTATGCAAAGTGAAATAAGCCAGTCAGTTAAAGAAAAATGCCACATGATCTCACTCACTTATGGATAATAAAGTATATTATAACCTGATAAATAAAAAGATTGGTACAGAGGCAGAGAAGCACAAACAGGCTGTCAAATTATAGTGGGAAGTCTGGGAAGTTTTTTTGGGGGGTGGTATGTAAGATATTAACCGAAAGGCTT
>PVJC01001936.1:68353-85902 GCA_004026665.1 Murina feae
GGGAGGGAGGGAGGGAAAAAGACTGATTGATATTGTGTGAAAAAGGGAGAGTGCTAGGGCAACTGCTTTTTGTATGTACTATAGTATGCACCCAGATTCCCTTTTGTGGACTGAGGCCTTCTTTATGCCAGCTTCAGCTGCAGAATGTTGGCTGTTGATGGAATACAGCCCAGTGCTCCTTGGGAAGCCACCTCAAGAAAAAGGGTACCTGTGCACACTGATGAACTGTTAATGAGGAGGACCCAGGGGATTCTCTTGTCTCAATTAGAACAAAACTGAATGGCCATTTTAGCTCCCAAGCAATCGGAGCTGTGGGTGAAGTCTCTTTTGCAACTGCATCGGTTCTACTTCTGCCTCTGCCCAGTTACACCTCCCTCACAGGTGTTCTCTGGAGGACTCCCCAGGAAATGTTCTGAACATGAATATTGCTTCAAGTTCTGCCTCAAGGAATCTGAATTAACAAAGGATCAATACAACTCAAAAAAAAAGAAGATTAGATAGGGAGTTTTCAGAGTGCAATTAATTAGAAATAAAACCATTCCAGACAATTGTTATCTATAGGACACCGCTGAGCCGGAGGGAAGCAGTCGTTGAGATGAGGGCCTGACACATAGTGAAGACTCCAATTGAGAGCTATTTCTGGAATAAGGGAAAGCAAGTCCAGTAAGCTAGAAGTGTAAGATTAGTGAGCTAGAAAATCAGGTGTTGCACTCACGTTCACAACCATGACTGGATGGAGAGAAAAACAACGATTCTCATGTGAGTCATTAAGAAAAATATGGAGGTTGTGCTGTCAGGTATCAATAATGATGATTGTGAAGGGGGGGATAATGGTATTACCTCTGTAATGAAAGCTTCTAGACAAGGAAAAACACGGAATGGGGCATCATGCATTAAGAATCCCATATAAGAAGAGAAGAAGGTGCAGATCCAGGCCTGAATCCTCTGAACAAAGACCCATGAAATACTGCTTGAGGGGAATAAAAAGTACACAAAAGCATCGGGTGAGGCTAGAAGAAACTCCATGATATTTTTCAACCAAAAAGTTAGATTACTTTTATTAAGCTTCACATACAAAGTGAACTTCATTATACAGTGAGAGGCTAGAAACTATTATCACCTTTGAACTAATAAAATTCTCAAATCCTAAATGAACTCTGGAGAAATCACACTTAGTTCTTCTCCTTCAAGTCCCCAAATCTGATTAGTGTTCCCAAATGTGATTAGTCTAAAAGGCCTAGATATTGTAGATGTAATCACTAGACATAACAGACTTATTTTTCTAGTACGCTTTTAAAAATTATTTATTTTATTTTTTTTTCTTTATTGGTCAAGGTATTCCAAATGTGTCCTCATCTTCCAATAACCCCCAACCCTCCCCACCCCACTCATGCTCTCATCCCTCTGTTGTCTGAGACCATTGGTTTGTTGCAAATGACATCAGGCTAGACCAAAGTGGAATCAAATTGCTCAGAGTATCAAAGAACTCCTGAATAGTCATGCTGTTTTAGTAATAAACAGCTTTTACATCAACTATTATCCCAGGCCAACCTACTGGAAGTTTCAAAATAAAGACATGCCAGCACAATAAATACCAAAATACCACTTATACACAACTAATTGAGAATAGAAAAACATAGAGATTAAAATTTTTACTCTGTTTATTATTCATGCAAACCATAATGAACACCATCAATTTACAAATTACATGTGGTAAAGTGAAATGTTGGTGAGAGTATTTCAAGTTTCAGGCAGCAAAACTAAAACATAAATTGGAAATAAAGTTAGTGCACTCTTATGCCTTCTTGGAGATGGACAAGTGTATTATATTTAGTGATAAAATATTAGAAACTAATAATTAATGATATTCCTTACTTTACTTTGAAAATGAGTTAAGGAGAGTATTATGCTGAGCGAAATAAGCCAGTCAGAGAAAGATAAGTATCAGATGATCTCACTCATATGTGGAATCTAATGAACCAAATAAATCAATGATCAAAAATAGCCCTAGAAGCATAGAAGCATGAACAGACTGTTGAACCTCAGAGGGAAGGTGGGGGAGGGTGGGTGGGAAGAGATCAACTAATTAACTTATATGCATATATGCATAACCCATGGACACAGACCATGGGATAGTGAGGGCTTGGTGGTAGGGAGGATGGGAGAAGGCTGGAAGAGGTTCATGGGGGGAAAAGGAGGACCTGTGTAATACTTTCAACAGTAAAGATTAAAAGAAAAAATATAACACATTTAAAATATTGAACTTGGGACTAACCTCTTAACTGAGGTATGTGAACCTTCTTTAAGTGACAGTCTACTTAGAGCTTCAATTCCTTTGCTTGTCAATCAGATAAACGCAGAAGAGTAAGGTATCACAATGCTGTGCACTGAACAGTTCTGTCCTTCAAAGATAAATTTATGCAAACATCATGGAGTTTTACTAAGAAATAAGTGCATGTTGTTTGAATGGAGAAAAGTAACAAAAATGAAAAAAAAAATCCAAAGGATCTTGGGAAAGTTATAAATTGACAGAAAATATGTCACAACAATATACATAAGTTTTTTTCAGTGTGCATCTAACCAGAAAAGCAATTACATTTTTGTTTCTAGGGAAAAATATAATTTTAACGATTCATTTAAATGATGGTGACCTGCCCACCCAGAAGCTGTTTTTCCTTCCTTCCAATTTATCTGTAGATGAAAATATGCATTACATATTGCCACACAGCTGCCACTCTCCACTTGGCAGGAAAATTGAAGCTATGATAGCACATATTGCTTATTATGCTAAAAGCTGAAAACAAGCACTTAACTAGGTACATGTCAAATACAATTTAAAGAAAATTCATTCACAACAAGGGAACACCACAATAATCGATCTTAAAAACTCAAGTCAAAGAATATATAACATGCAAAAAATAAATTCATGAATAAAAATTAAATTTTTCACATGAAAATTTTTACATTTTTAATTAATTGTTTTTGCTGCTGATCATAACCTCTAATTCCGTACACGATGAAAACCTCTGGGTGTACAATTCAGAGTCTTTTATCCCTGGCTGAGTTTGGGGAATTTTCACAAAAAGTTGCAGATGCTCATTAGGTAGTATCATTTTCATATATTAAAATCTCTGCAAACCCTCTTCTACATATCTCCAATAAGAATATTTCTGGCCTGGTCAGCATGACTCAGTGGTAGAGCATTGATCTATGAACCAGAAGTTCACAGCTTGATTCCCGTTGGGGCACATGCCCAAGTTGTGGGCTTAATTACCACGGTGTAGTGTGCAGGAGATAGCCAATTAATGATGCTCTCTCATCATTGTTGTTTCTCTCTTTCTCCTCTTTCTTTCCCTCTACCTCTCTGAAATCACTTAAAAATATTAAAAAGAAAAGAAAATTTCTACCTGCTCCATAGGGGTATCCTGCATAGAAGCTCTTCTGCTGGTCCTCACAGCCAATTGGTCTGGAGGTCAATTTCTCCCAGCGATGCCAACAGCAATCAAAGATCAACTATAAGAAGACAGTGTACACAGCCCATACAAGGATGTACCTGGAGGGTCCAGCTCAGGTGACTGGGGAGGCTGAGCCTCTGGGCCCTACAGGACACTCTACCATATCTGGCAGACATAGCAAATTTACCTAATACATAGCAACAAACATAGGGAAGCAGCCAAAATGTGGAGAGAAAGAAACTTGTCACAAATGAAAGAAATAGAAGCAAGCATGATACTAGAAACAGAGTTCAAACAATGGTTATAAGATTACTCAAGGCTCTTAATGAGAGCTTAAGGGACTTAGTGAGACTTATAAGAATCTAAATGAGAATTTCAGACATAAAAAAGAACCAGTCAGAAATTAAGCATATACTAACTGAAATAAAGAATAATTTACAGGGATTCAAAATTGGAGTAGAAGATTCTGAAAATCAAATCAATGATTTGGAATATGAGGAAGCAAAAACAAAAAACCCAATCAGAAGAGCAAAAAGAAAAAAGAATCCAAAAATATGAAGATGGTGTAAGGAGCATCAAGGATAGCTTCAAGCATACAAACATTCACATTATGAGGATGCCAGAAGGAGGAGAGAGAGAGCACAACACTGAAAATCTATTTGAAAAAATAATGTCAGAAAACTTCCCTTACCTGGTGAAAGTAATAGGCTAACAAGTCCAGGAAGCACAAGGAGTCCCAAACAAGAGGAACCAAAAGAGGCACACACCAAGACACATCATCATTAAAATGCCAAGTGTTAAAGACAGAGAGAGAATCTTAAAAGCAGCAAGAGAAAAATAGTTATCAACAAGGGAGTGCCCATATGACAGTCAGCTAATTTCTCAACAGAAACTTTGAAAGCCAGAAGGAAGTAACAAGAAATATTCAAAGTGATGAATAGCAAGGACCTGCAACCAAGATTACTCTACCTAGGAAAGCTATCATTTGGAATTAAAGATCAGATAAAGAGCTTCACAAACAAAATAAAAGCTAAAGGAGTTCATCATCACCAAACCAGTATTACATAAAATGTTGAAAGGTATTCTTAAAGAAGAGAAAGGAGAAGAAGAAGGCCCTAACTGGTTTGGCTCAGTGGATAGAGTGTCGGCCTGCGGACTCAAGGGTCCCAGGTTCGATTCCTGTCAAGGGCATGTACCTTGGTTGCAGACACAACCCCAGTGAGGAGTGTGCAGGAGGCAGCTGATTGATGTTTCTCTCTCATCGATGTTTCCAACTCTCTATCCCTCTCCCTTCCTCTCTGTAAAAAATCAATAAAATATATTTTAAAAAAGGAAGAAGAAAAAGGAGAAGGTGGAGGAGGAGGAAGAAGAGGAAGAAGAGGAGAAAGAGGAAAAAGAGGAGAAAGAGGAGGAGGAGGAAAAAGATAAAAAGTATGAGCAATAAATACATGTCTATAAACAACTGAATCTAAAAATCGAAATAAATAAATATAGCTAGTGAACAAAATAAACTGAATAAAATAGAATCAGAGTCATGAAAACATGAAACAGACCTATGAATCTCAGAGGGAAGGAGGGTGGGGAAGGGGAAAGAGATAAACCAAAGGTCTTATATACATTACCTATGGACACAGACAGTAGGGTGGTGAAGGCTGGGGTTAGCTCGGGAACCAGGTAGAGGGGGGAACAAAAAGAGGGAAATCTGTAATACTCTCAACAATAAAATTTTTTAAAAAATAAATAAAATAAAAATTTTAGGAAAAATATTGCTTTCTCACTAGCATACAAAGTATTTAAATATAAAATATATGTAATAATCATATATTCAGAATTGCTTCTTGCAAATTAAGACAACTCTGGTCCAATTTTAGTAAGAATCTGAGCAAGTCAAAATCCTCTGAATTCCAGTTTCCTCTTCTGCAAAATGAAAGGCTCACATTGTGAACTAATATTTCTGGATTTCTAAATTAAATAAACAACAACATAACAAATTAAATTGGGAACAATGTTGTTTACCATGGAAAACAATTTTTGAAAAGAAGGTAAATCAAACATAATAATCCATGAAGCTGAGTTTTATTTTTGACTACCATTTAGCTGTGTAACTGTAGGTGGCTATCTGACGTTGCTCCTAAATGAATGTTGTGTAAATCGCATCATGGAGGCATCACCATTATCATGTCTTAGTAGTTTGTGCCCATCATCCACACCACCTACAAATAACTCAGTCACTTTATGTATGAAGATAATTTTACCATTTTTCACTGGATGATGTTACGATGCAATAAATATGTTAAGTACCTATCTCCTATAGGTAAAGATTAAAAGAAAAAGTTATTTTATTCTCTCATTTCCCCAAGATACATTGTAATAGAGAAAATTTCAGTGTTTCTTACTATCTCATTTTCTATTGGTATAAAACACATTTCTCAACATCATGCTTCCCCTTTACTCCAGTCCTTTAAGTGCCAATGATTATTTTGGTTAAATTGCTAGGTTAGCATGTGATCACTTCTGTACTTACCACACTAACATTAATGATTTGAATAATTACAACTTTTTGTCTGTCCTCCCCCTACCATAAGATTCATGTCAGGAGTATTTGTCCATTCAGTTTACTGCTGTCAGCATTTGTCACAGTGCCTTGCCCTAGCTCAATAAATATTCTGAATAAATGAATGCTACACATCGTGTTGACATACCCATCTCCATGATCTCTGCATCTCATGATTTTGCTCCTAGCTTCCTTCTTTAGCACACATAAAAAAACCACTCCAACTCTGTACTTTATAAAGGCTGAAAGAGTAACAGCTCTTAGCATTATCACTTTTTCACTGCAAGTAAAGGAGTTATTGACAACAATTTTTCCACCTCTCTTTAACATTTTATTTAAAAGTGTTCAGAAAGTTGTATAAAGGCCCTACCACTGCTCTCTTTTCCTTGCAGTGGTGCTTTTATTCTGTTTTGCTCCACTGAGCTGAACAAGGCACATGGGTGATAGTTTCATTTTATACCAAAACTAACTATAAATCCAGCCCAGAGTCTATATTAAGCCTAAAAGGCCTTCATCCTAAATTTGAGCAATGTCTGTCTATAAGGATCTAGACTGCAAGAGGTCCATTTACTGTTATATGTCTGATAAGCCAGCCTTCCCTGAGAAAATAACTCACTCAAATATAAGTACCTATTGCATAATTGTGGTAGAAGATGGAATCTTAGAATCAATCATTCATTCAACAAATATAATCTAAATCAAATAAATCATACTTCTTGCTCTCAATCATCTTATACTCTCCCAGAAAAAGCTTGACAATAAATCAATAGTTACAAAGGAGTGTACCAAACAACTGCAACAGGACAAAGAGGTAGTTATGAGCACAGCCTGTCATCTATCATTCCGGTGGCCCTATGCTCAGTCCTGGAAATGTTATAATTGTCAGTGGAATGGCTCCTATATTTGGCGTTCACCAGAGCCTTGGGCATTGACACTGGAAGCCAGAACAAGAAAAGAGAATGCTGACTGAGATATTGCAGACACACACAAAAAAGAGTTTCATTCAGCCCTTGGACATTTCCAGAAACACATAGGAGCATCTGTAAAAGAGAAGGTTCCAAAGAAGGTAAGAGCACCACCAGAAATTCCTTAGTTGTTTTTTTAAAAAAATGTTTACCTGTCCACTCATTCTTGGGATAGCTCGAAGAATATAGATTACAGAGCAAAACTATTTAAAAACAGGATAGCCTATCTTACAGGATGGTAAATTCTCTGCCTGTATCATCTCCAACAGTGACTTCTGCCAGAGGTAAATGGAGTGGGAAGTTAGAGAGTACTCCCTTTAGCTCCTGGATCTCATGACATATAACGTAGCATTACAGGGGTATTCTGAGTCAAGTACTGTGCTCTTTTCCTATGCATATGGTCTTCCTTTCTTGGCGATGTGGCCACATTTTGAGGAAACAGGCATACAGTAAAGGTTTTACTAATGCAGTAAAAGTTATGCCATTTCCCTAAGCCCCTTCAATGTCATTTACTGCCAATCACAGACCAGAATTAGAATGAACAAAATCTGCAAATATCCATGGTTCATGCTGGTTAAGCTATTTTAACATCCATTCATTGATTTTTAAATGGGAACACTTGCTATCCAGTTGGTTTAACTATTGATAATAACCAGCATATTGTTTTCACATGTTCTTTTTCCTACTGAGCTCTCCACTGTCCACTATACTCCTTTTCTACTACTTCCTGTGGTGGGTAACACCACAGCAGCTTTTACCTAGCATGCAATTTACTTAGGTTTGCACTGCATGATGTAGAAAGTACCAGCAAGAATCACAAAGGTTCTGGAGACAAGAAAAGGTATCCTGCTATGCTGAAAATGAGGCTAAACACAGTGAGAGAAACTTAGGTCTCTTATGTACACCAGGAATCCTGGCACTTAGAAAAGTGCCATGTAGTTTTATTTGAAAATCTTAGACTATAAACTTTACAATAAAATGTTTAAAGTGTACAACACATAGATTCCCTTTAAAAGGAATGACCTGTTAGCAACTAAAATGAGATAGGTAGGTGGAAAGAACTTACAATCCATTTGACGGGGGGAAAATAGAGAAAAGTCAATGAAGAATACTAAAAGATAACATTTATTAATTAATAAATAATGTAACATGTACTTTATTTTCCTAATCTTTCAGAATCAATAAAGTCTTCATGGAAGACATGGGCATAAAATGGACTCATTACAATAGAAAATATGCATTACAAAGCAGAAACAATGGTGAGAGCATGCAAATCATGGTTGGAATAATTTGTATAGGAAACAGACATGAAGTTCAGCCAGTTACAAAGAATTATTCTTCTGAAAGCAAGAGAAAATAGGCTAAGCTTATGAAAGGCCTTTTACTAAAAGCAGAGATGTATACATTTGATTCCAAAGGCAATAGAAAAACAATACAATTTGAAAAAAGGAATCAAATGAGGAAAGTTGTGTATAGCAAATATATAGAGAGACAGTATCATCCAAGATGACTTGATTGTGAAAGGGAATAGGAATGGAAGTAGGGACCCCAGGTAGAAAACTGTTTGAAAAGGTTAGGTAAAACTGTGCGAACAGTTCTTCTCATTACTATTAACTTACTGGACTTTTAGGAAGATTTTTCCCCAATAAAAAAGATATCTCAATTAAAATGTTATTTAATTATAAATACTCATTTACATAAACTATAATATTAACGTATATTCAGGCCCTGACCCGTTTGGCTCAGTGGATAGAGCGTCAGCCTGCGGACAGAAAGGTCCCAGGTTCGAGTCTGGTCAGTGGGAGGTGTGCAGGAGGCAGCTGATTGATGTTTCTCTCTCATCGATGTTTCCAGCTCTCTCTTCCTTCCTCTCTGTAATAAATCAATAAAATATATTTAAAAACAAACAAACAAAAAAATCCATATTCAGAACCTGAAAACTAGTAAGGTATGAGAGTAGGATCTTCATTCATTTAGCCATTCACTAAACCTTTGGGTACTTAGCAGCTTGGTAAATTTGAAAATGTAAGGATGGTGAATTTTCTATGCTCATTTTCTTTGTTAACTCCACCCTTATTTATCTAGTCAAATTGAAACATTCATCTCTTTCATTATCCACATCTTTGATGACTTATCTCCTGTTGAAATGTCCAAATCTAACTGCTTCATCCTTTTTGCATTATTCTGATCATAACCTCTTCATTGCTCCCCAGGGAAGAATGCAGTATCTTCCTTCATCATCACATACCATTAATCTCACCTTTTCCATTTATTATTCATACTGCCACAAAAAAATTTCTAAAACAGACATCTAATTCCTTCTTAAAACTATCCATTATTCCCAATATCATTCAAAATGAAGCTTAAATTTCTCAGTATAGTACATAAGCCCTTTCACGATCTAGCTCCCACTGACCCCTGTGTCCCCATCCACTACAGAACTTCCCAGCTTCTTGCTTGCACTGCAATCCCACTGCCTTTCGTGTCATGATAGCTTACCTTGAATTCTCTCATCATTTTTCAGTATCTGGAGAAATTCTTCCGGTGGTTTAAGAAAAGTTCAAATGCTACCTCCTCTTACGAGCCTTTCCCATCTTCCCCAGGAAGTTATACTTGCTCTCTGCTTCCAAGTATTGTGTATGCTCCTTCATTATAGACCTTTTATGTAGATTTATATTATGGATGCAGCTGTAGGTTTTTCCCCGTTTCAAAGTTATCCCTTTCAGGACAGAGACAATGTCTCAGTTATTGTTTATCTTAAGTGATTAACACAGTGCTTAAGTGACCTTTACTTTTTAAATAAACAAATGACTATCCTGTAAACAATGTGGACATTATAAATTTATTTTAAGAGCTTTATTGAGATACAATTTACATACACAGAGTTCACCAAATTAACAGTGTATTCAATATTCAATAGTTTTTAGTATACTTACAGAGTTGTGGAATCATTGCTGTAATTCAATTTTAGAACATTACCATCATCCAAAAAAGAAATCTCATAGCCATTAACAACCATTCCCCATTCTCCCCTCACTTCAACACTAAGCAACCACTAATCTGTGTCCACAGATTTTACTACCCTGGACATTGCATATACTAAATGAGATTACATAATACAGTCTTTTATGATGGGATTCTTTCACTAAACATATTTGCCTGGAGGTTCATCCATGTTCTGCATATTTCAGTTCTTCATTCCCTTTTGCCGAATAATATGCCATATTATGAACACAACACATTTTGTTTATTCTTTCACCAGTTGAGCAGATGAGCAATTTGGTTGTTTCCACTGTTTGGCTCTTATGGATAATAATTTATTTTGGGCACTTAAGAGAAGAACTGCTCTGTCATATAGTAACCCTATTTTGACAAACTACCAAATTGTTCCTTTACTTTTAGAATAAGAAGTAAATTCATATAATTCAAAATTCAAAAGAAGTGAAAGAAAAATCTATAATGAAAATGCTCCTTCTCATCCATGTTCATATATCACCCAATTTTTCTTCCATGGGCCAAGTGATAGCAATAATCCTTGTGGATATTCTTTATGAAAAGAAAAGCTTATGGAAACTATGCTCATTTGTTGTGTAAATTGTAGAAGTCTATGTACTGCTATGCTACTTACATTTCTATAAATAATACAGCTTAAAGATTATTTCAGATCAGAGCATATAAGCTTTCTCATTTTTATAGTCACATTTTATTTATTGTGTGGATGCACTAATTCCCTTCCTGATGGATATATATTTTTATTTTGAAATATTTGGGTATTATAAGCAATGCTGCAACTAATAACTTGGTGCAAGTGTTATTTTATATCGGTATGAGTAAAGACAAGCAATAATTTCCTGGGAGTGAAATTGCTTTACATAAGAATATTTACTTCTTTTTTCAAAATATATTGTAAAATATCCCTCATTAAAGCTATACCACTTTAAACCCCCATCAGTGTAGGATGGTACCAGTTTCTCTGCATTGTGCAAACCCAGTATGTTATCAAATGTTTTGTTTTCTGCTAATAGGTAAAATTCTATTTAAATATAGACTTCAATTATTTATTTACCTGATTATGAATAATTTTGTGTAGTACTGTCTTTAATAGCTGATTGTATTTAATTTCCCATGAATTACCTATTCATATTTTTTGCCTATTTTCCTATTGTATTTCTAATACTTTCCTTATTGATTTCTAGGAACTGTGTGTATTTGGGAAATTGGTCTTTGTTTATGAAATAGGCTTCAGCTCTTTTGCCAGTTTTTGGCTTATCTTTGCCGATAGTAATTTAGACTTTATAGATTTTTAAAAATTTGCATGTCATCAAGTTTACCTTTTGTTTTATAGCTTCTGGATATTATATTAACTTCAGAAAGCCTTCCACAATCTGAGTTACCTAAAAATATAATTTTTTCCTTGATTTCTTATATTTCTTTTGCAACTTATTTTAAAAAATGTCTTTAATTTTACTTTACTATTTATTCCATCTAGAATTTTCCTAGCATAAGGTGTGATAGCCAAATAAAGTTCTGTTTTTAGGTGGCTACCCAGTAGTCTCTAACCAATTACTAAAAATTTTACCTTTTCCTTACTTTAAGAAATGCTACCCTTTTAATATACTAAATTCATGTGCATGTGTGAAGTTTTAAATATAAAAGTGATGTGTTGTTTTATAAAAAATAAATCGGCTTATGTATTCCAAAGGAAATCAGACAGGCAAATATGTGCTGTTAACTCAGTCTCCCAGAGAAAATTAGATGTAGCAGTTATATTGTGAAGCTGACAAAATGACAGAATAAAGAGAGAGGCTTATAATAACTTCTAAAATACATAAATATTTCAATCCAAACAAAAAAGTGGAAAATAATGAGTAATAATGAGTAATAATGAGCATATCACTTTGAGAATGGTAAGAGTAGTAACTCACAATTTCTTGCTATAAAGGTAACATACTGAAACATGTCTGTTTAGCTCAGTAAACTCCTGGTTCTTTCTTACTAAGTTCATTCTCTCCCACAGCACAACTGAACAGTGTGTTGTCTCTGGAATTGGTTGTGCTTAGGGTAAATCTCAGCATTGTCACTCAAGCGCTATGTAACCTGGGCAAGTTATCTAGACTCTCTGATGTAGTTTCTCCCATCACTAAAATCAGTTTGTAGGCATTACATAGGACAATGTATATAATAGGGTCCCTTAGTACCTTGGCACCTGAGAAGCATTTAAAGAATGATTGCTGTCATTATTATTTCTCTTTGTTATGTGTCCGGGTAATAATCAGAAATAAACCTATGCTGTCCCATAAAAAAGGATCTGTTTACTTTTAGTTGTGTTCCCCAAAACGGCTTAGAGAATAGCATGCTCCCCTGGATACTGATCACTAGATGACTGTCTGTTTTCATCTTTTATTCTATTATCACTGGAAATATCAGATTAAATTTTGAAGTAAAAAATGCCTTCTATATATTTTTTGTTTTTCCAGTTCTTACTGTATTCATAGTACAGTTGATTTGACCAATATGATAGTGTTTCCATAAACTTATCCTATAGTGACTTTTAACTTGCAACTTACAAATAAAGGCATATATACTGTAAGGAGAGTACTTTGTCTTTACTTTTCTCCAACTTCTAATATTTTGTTAATCTCAGATGTATTAGTTAAGGTGGACCAACAGCTGTAACAGAGAACTTACAAATTTCATTGATTTAATACAGATTTACTTCTCACTTACTTTACAGTTTAATGTAGCCAGTAGAGGGACTCTGCTCCATATGATCATTCAAGGATCTAGGCTACTTGCATCTTACGTTTTTTCCATACTCTAAGGGCCCTTGAAGTTCTCTGCTGGATGTTCAACATTAGGGTGTAAGAAAAAAAGATGAGAAAGAGCTTCACAGAAAACACTGCAGACCATTTAATGGGCCAGGTCCAGGAAGGGTATGAATCATTTTAATCTACATTCTTAGTGGCCAAAACTAAGTCACATGACCTGACCTAGCTTCAAGGGAAGTTGGGTGACAAATAGGAAAAAAGGGGTCATTAGATGAACACATAGTATTGTTTCTGACAAAATACACCAACTAATAAAAGATACAAACCTATAAGCTAAAGCTTTACTAAATAAACATGTTTATTAAAAAATTATGAATATCAAAACACAAACTATATACAATATTAAACAGATTCCTGATAAAAATTGGCTGTTAATTTTAAAGACAAATAAGTATTTAACATTTTAAATAATTAAAAAAAAGCATTCCCTGGTTTGAAATTACAAAGTTGATCAAAGAGAATGATTATATTTTATGGTTGGCAGAGTATGATAGGATAGTTGTAGATCACTTAGCTGAAAATAGATACTCCAACTGTGATTAACAATAAGAAAGCTTAAACTAAATTAATGAATATACATGTTGACTTTCAGCTTCAATTCACTGGAATAATTACCTCACATTAACATATCAACAAGCTTGCAATCAACAGTCTAAAGTCTCAGGTCACTGACTACTTTTACAGATTTCTAAAAAAAAATTTATTACACAGCCTTCTGCAAAATTTCTGTCCATATTGTTACATGCTTAATTGCACAAAATCTCATAAATTCTTCCTGAATATGTTTTCTTAATGTTATTTTTATCATTATGTTAATGGGAATATAATAGAACTGCATCCTGACAGTATTGCTGACAGCAGAAGCCACCAATTTGTTAGCAATCATCAAACAGAAGAAAACACATTTATCAGCGGTGAACAGAACAGTGTAACAATTATTTCTCTATTTTCCTGATAGATTATACTGTAATAAATTATGATGTAGCTTCCTAGGTGTTCCAGATACCTCCTTTCTTTTGTAGATGTATAACAAAAAAAATAGTACATTTGCCCACCTTACGGACGTCTTTATCATAAGAGTCCCAGAAATAGTTTTATAGGTCCAACTACTTTTCCATCATAACTTAGGCCAAGATATTTCACATAATATACCACAACCACATGATATCAACTGATTCACATTTAAAATCTATTGATACCCTTCTGTTTTAATTTATCATACCATCATTTGCCTGGAATTATTGTGGTTTTTTCCCCCCATAAATTGCACTGACTACCCACGTCTAATGCATAAGAAAGGTAATATAAAAAAAAGCAGAGAGATTTAAGTAATCTTATAAATCATAAGTTGCCAACAATGTAATGTTTTTTATTCCCAACAGTTCTAGAAATTTGATAAAATCCAAAAACACTTGAAATAATCAAATATAAAAAATAAATTGAATTGTTCAGATGTTTTAGAGGAGTCATTAGAGCATGCATCTGGGAGTCAGACTTAATTCAATCCTTGTCTCTACCAGGTTGCTAGCTCTGTGACCTTGATCTCCCTGTGCCTCAGCAGCCATATCCACAAAATGGAGATAGTAATGATGGTCTCAATATGTTGTAAATACCATAGATGAATGTTATTATTATTGTCCTTTAATATCATGACTTGAGTTCTCGAAATTAAAATTCCTAAACTTAAGATTTATTTTATAGTTATTGCAAAATTTTAATTTGATGGGGAAAATGTCACAATTTTTATGGTATTATTTACATTCACATACTTTTTCACATCCACAAATGTGAAATGATTTCCTAGTTTGAATGATCTTTTTAGACATATTAGCTGTATGTGTTCATCTGATTTATCTGCTATGTGATTAAAATACTGGGAAGTATTTCTTAGCATAAAGTTTGGTAATTCATCAATTATAAAAAGCATTTATTTTGCCTATTATAGACTCACATTGACATAAATGACACAAAATATGGGACACATTTTGGCACTCAGGATCTCCTAGTGTGGCAGTGAATATAAATTTTAATTAAATAACTATTATATAAAGTAGATTATTAAAAGTGTCACATGACAATCTACTCTAATAAAGGAGTAATATGCAAATTAACCAGCACTCCAAGACACCTAAGCCACACCCCCAGCCAATCAGAGTGACTGTATGCAAATTAACCCAGCCAAGATGGGGGCTAGCAGCCACAGAGCTAGAGCAAACAGGAGGCTTCCATTGCACCAGCCATGGAGGAAACTGCCTGCCTAGGCCGTCAACAAAATTTCAATTATAGGAGATAAATAAATCCCAGAAACCTGCTTCCAGCCAGTCTTGCTGAGACCTTGAGTCAATGGGAGCTGTGGGCAGCCTGAAAACGGCCCTCCACCCCTCACCCAGGCTGGCCACACCTCCATGGGATGAGGGTCCTCACTGGGGGGCTTGACCAGCCTGCAAACAGCCATCAGACCCTCACCCAGGCTGGCCATGGAATGCCAGCAGGTGGACATCCCCTGAGGGGTCCCAGACTGAGAGAGGGCACAGGCCGAGCTAAAGGACCCTCCTCCCCTGAGTGCACAAATTTTTGTGCAACGAGCCCCTCATCTTCTATAAAAACCTAATATGCAAAGTGTCTCCTTGGGAGTTTGACCAACCAGGAGTTCTATTGCTTGCTATGATGTGCACTGACAACAAGAGGCAGAAGGAAGGGAGGCCCCCAGCTGGCAGCCAGCAGCTGGTATGGACCCTACTCAAGCTGAATTTCATGCACTGGGCCTCTAGCTTCATTACAAAAAAGAAGCCAATATGTTTTTATCTTCATTGAAATGATCATTCAGTGACAAGTAACATTTTAAACATTGAGAATATTTTTATATTTTTCAAAATCAAAGTTTTGTGGGGTTTTTTTTAAGAGCTGGTATATATATCCTTCAGAAAAAAAAATAACTATGTAATTGGTTGTGATTTTGTTTGTTTTTCCTGCCAGAAAACAGACCATAACAATGATGCCTTTGATGGTTCAGTCATTTAAATTATCCTTTACATGACTTTTTAGAACTTGTACTTTTCTTTATGATTTTGTTTTTTATATACTTTTTTCTTACTTTTACTTTATATGTTATTTTTATAAATTGCCTAATATTCTTTATGGAACACATATATAACTTTAAATGTTCTATACTTTTATTTTTAAAAATTCCTGTAGCTTCTTAAAAAATATTTTATTTTTTCTTGTAATATAAAAATATAATTGCTTTAATGAGAAATATTGCAATGTCTGAAAACTGGATTTTTCTGTTGGAATTTTAATTTCATTTATATAATTATTTATGACAATATATATTCTCAGAGAACTACAATGAATAAACACTTTAGAACCGTGGTTCTCAACCTTCTGGCCCTTCAAATGCAGTTCCTCATGTTGTGACCCAACCATAAAATTATTTTCCTTGCTACTTCATAACTTTAATGTTGCTACTGTTATGAATCGTCATGTAAATATCTGATATGCAGGATGGTCTTAGGCGACTCTTGTGAAAGGGTTGTTCGACCCCCAAAGGGGCTGCGACCCACAGGTTGAGAACCGCTGCTTTAGGAGATGTGGGAACTTAGTTTTGAATTATTTATGATTTTAATACATGACAAAGGCTTTATCTGACTTGTGTGTTTCTCTCAGTAAAGGTCAAAATTTAAATAGAAAAGCTTATCCCATACTAGGGGCCCGGTGCACAAAAATTTGTGCACTCGGGGTGGAGGGAGTCCCTCAGCCCGGCCTGTGCCCTCTCACAGTCTGGGACCCCTCAGTGGATGTCCTATGATGGCCCCAGTCTGCCAGGCGCCTTTTGTGTGTGTGTGTGTGTGTGTGTGTTTGTATGTGTGTGTGTGTGTCACCACTGGGGACCTGCCCCCAGGCACACCATCAAGGCTTGGAGCAGGCACCCCCTCTATGTTGATCTCTCAGACTCTTGCCCTCCCCTGCATGTTGTTCTCTTTTTTGAGCGTGGCCAGGGCTGGGTGCGGCCTGCCTCCCAAGCTTGCCTCCTGCCCATCTTCCTCCAGCCACCAAAAAGCAGGGAAAACCCCGCCTTGTGGTCAGGCCAGCCTTTTCCTGCTCCCTGATCCCCAGAAGGGACCTGGGAAGCCGCCAAGCAGGCCGCCAATTCTTTCCCACTCACCCGTCCCCTGCTGCCTTCCTTTCCCACTTCCCGGTGCCGCCAAGAGGTCTGGGGAGCTGCCAAGCAGGACCCCGGCCCCTGCAGCCTTGCTTTCCCGCTCCCCAGTGCCCCGCAAAGAGCCTGGGAAGCCCACCCAGCAGGCCGCCGACCCTGCCGCCTTTTACCCGCTTCCCGATGCCCTCCAACCCTGCCGCCTCTTTCCCATCGTGGGTCTTGGGTCCTGCACTGTCCCTCCCTGCAGCCGCTCTGTGCACTCAGGAGGCCCCTCAGCCCAGCCTGTGCCCTCTCGCAGTCTGGGACCCCTTGGGGGATGCCCACCTGCTGGCGTGCCTGACCAGCCTGGGTGAGGGGCTTTCAGGCTGCCACAGCTCCCATTGCCCAACGTCCCAGCAAGGCTGGCTGGACGCAGGTTTCTGTTCCTTTAAGCTGAGGTGGGCTGAGGTAACGAAACCTCCTCTGCTTCACCTCGCAGCGCAGCGTCTATAATGAGACTTCGTTACTCTTAGTAAGGCAGGCCAGGCTGCTGTTCCCTTCAGCTCCTGAGGATTCTATGATTGTTACATTATTGAAACATGTTTCGGA